>JAPFFP010044648.1:0-12239 GCA_026153255.1 Solanum medicagineum | reverse complement strand
ATCACCAAGTGAGGGTGAAGGAGCAAGATATACCCAAGACAGCCTTCAGAACACGCTATGGTCACTTTGAATTTCTTATTATGTCATTTGGGCTAACGAATGCACCAATTGTTTTTATGGATTTGATGAACAGGGTATTCAAGCCCTTTTTGGATGTGTTCGTGATAGTATTCATAGATGACCTTTTAGTATATTCAAGATCAGAATAGGATCATGCAGATCACTTGCGACAGGTGTTACAGATTCTTCGTGATCGACATTTGTATGCCAAGTTTTTTAAATGTGAATTTTGGCTAAAATTAGTGGCACTCTTGGGTCATATTGTGTCTGATAAGGGAATAAGGGTTGATTCACAAAACATAGAAGCTGTGAAAGATTGGCCAAGACCAACAACACCCATTGAAGTTCGAAGCTTCCTAGGCTTGGCAGGTTATTACAGGAGGTTTATTGAAGGTTTTTCTTCTATTTTTGCACCTCTAACAAAGCTGACACATAAGGCAACCAAGTTCCAATGGAATGATGCGTGTGAAAGGAGCTTCCAGGAGCTAAAAAATAAGCTAACTTCTGCACCTATGTTAGTACTTCCAGAAGGTACTGAGGGGTATGCAGTGTATTGCAATGCTTCAAGAGTTGGATTAGGGTGTGTATTGACACAGCATGGTAAGGTAATTGCTTATGCATCTAGATAGCTACGACCGCATGAAAAAAATTATCCAACACATGATCTTGAGCTAGCAGCGGTTGTATTTGCTTTGCAAATATGGTGCCACTATTTGTATGGGGTCCATGTTAACATATATACTGATCATAAGAGCCTACAGTACATCTTTAAGCAGAAAGACCTGAACTTAAGACAGCGGAGATGGCTAGAACTAATAAAGGATTATGACGTTGATATACTATACGATCCGAGGAAGGCAAATATAGTAGGTGATGCTCTGAGTCGTAAGGCAATAATGAATACTGGTGATCCAGCTGTTATAAGTTAAAGAATAGCTAAGGATCTACCTCAGTTAGCTAGTTTAGGAGTTCACCTTCTTGAAACTCCAAAGGAAAGGATTATGGTGCAGAATGTTGTGGAGTCTTCATTGGTAATGGAGGTGAAAGAAAAATAGTTTGAGGATCCTTTTCTACGACAGCTTAAGGGAAAGGTGAGTCAAGGTACAATAAAGGGCTTTGACCTTGCACAAAATGGAGTGCTATATTGCCAGAATAGATTATGTGTGCCTGATATTAACGGATTAATAAAGAGGATAATGGAAGAAGCCCATCATTCCCGATATTCCATCCATCTGGGATCAACTAAGATGTACCATGACCTGAAGGGAATGTTTTGGTGGGGAGGTATGAAAAAGGAGCTTGCAGAATTTGTGGCTCACTATCCAAATTGCCAACAGGTGAAAGTAGAACACCAAAGGCCAGGAGGTTATATGCAGTATATAGAGCTTCCAACATGGAAATGGGATATTATCAATATGGATTTTGTTACAGGTTTGCCTCGCTCATCTCAAAAGTTTGACTCTATATGGGTAATAATTGACAGACTCACAAAGTCAGCACAACTTCTTGCCAGTTAGAAGTGATTACACAGCTGAAGAATATGCCAAGCTATACCTCAAAGAGATAATTAGGCTACATGGATTCCCAATCTCCATTATATCTGAGCGAGGAGCTCAATTCACTGCAAAGTTTTGGAAGTCCTTCCAAAGGAGTTTAGGGACACAAGTAAACTAGAGTACAACTTTCCACCCTCAAACAGATGGTCAAGCAGAACGCACCATTCAGACACTTGAAGATATGTTGCGATCTTGAGCATCTGACTTAAAGGGTAGTTAGGTGGACCATTTGCCACTTATTGAGTTTGCTTATAATAATAGCTACCACGCGAGTATCAAGATGGCACCTTACGAAGCTTTGTATGGAAGGAAGTGTAGGTCACCGATTGGATGGTTTGAAGTGGGTGAAACCACCTTACTTGGGCCAGATCTAGTACAACAAGCCATGGAAAAAGTTAAGGTGATACAACAACGACTGGAAACAGCCCAAAGTCATCAAAAATCATATGCGGATGCCAGGAGAAGAGGACTAGAATTTTCAGTTGGTGATTGGGTATTTTTAAAGGAGTCTCCAATGTAAGGGGTTAGGAGATTTGTTAAGAAAGGAAAACTGAGCCCACGTTACATAGGGCCATATAAGATTATTAAGAGGTTCGGGCAGGTTGCCTATGAACTAGAGTTACCCCAAGAGCTTTCAATTGTTCATACAGTTTTTCATGTCTCAATGCTTCGAAAATGCATAGGTGATCTATCTCGTATCAATCCTATTGATGATGTACAGCTTACAGAAGATCTCACCTATGAAGAGGTACCTATTGCTATTCTAGATCGTCAAGTTAAGAAGCTAAGGAATAAAGAAATAGCTTCAGTGAAATTACTATGGAGGAAGTAGCAAGCAGATGAAATAACATGGGAGACCAAGGACATGATGAAATCGAAATATCCTCACTTATTTGAAGCTAAAGAAGAAGTTCAAAATACAGAATTGGGACACTAATAGGTACGTGTGATTGAATTCTTAATATGTTGTCAAATGTTTGTGTAAGTAAAGGTTTAAACATGGTTGAGCTATCTAATTATGCAAACATTCAAGGACGAATGTTCCTAAGGGGGGGAGGATATAACACCCCACACCTTACAATACTAATACAATTCAAATGAAACATGACATGGTTTGGTCAAATTAGCGCTAGTTTTTAAAAGTGCTTGAATCTCGTGTTAATGAGTTATATGTGCGTCTAACGCTTAAGAGGGTCGAATGCATACATGTTTTGTGTTGAATTGAGGAGATTACCGCCTTAAATGAAGTGAGATAATTGAGGAACTTATAGGACTTAATAAGCTAGCAGGTGGTCACCTACTTGCTTAGTTTAAATCGCTAACTAAATAGAGACAAGGCCCGACGTCAAAATTGTTTAAGTCCGATTATGAATAGAGTCCGTGTTAAGGGTGTACCTTTAGCCCATGTTTTGGCATCATAAATGGACAATATGTTCATCCCAAGAAACATATTAAAAATGGCCCAAAGACATCACAACCCATTTGACTATTTGGGCCTAGAATTAAGTAAGTGAAAGTTGGAAAATAGGCAGCCCAAGTCCATCAAGTTGGTGCCCCAAAAAGGCCCAAGTGAAAGGGGCAAGGAGCTGCATCACCTCCTTGGTGAAGTATGGCTGAGAATGTCTCATTAGTTCGGCCAAATAACACCATAAAAAGGGGTCAAAGCAGCTCCCAAAAGTCATTTCTCCACTTAACCACACAAAAAATTAGATTTGCTCTCTAAATTTCCTCTCAACTTTTCTCAACTTTGTGAACCAGCCAAATGACTCTTTAGGGTTCTTAAGGAGCCTCTAAACCTTGAAGACAAAGGTAAGTAATTAAAGTTGTGTACTTAGTATAGTTTAATCATGAAAAACAAGAAATAGATGCTAGTATGCTTGCTGAAATTGTTGGACAGCATGTGTATAGAAAGTTGTTGCACACTTGCCTTTGTTTTGGTGATTTCTATATGGTTTGTGAGATGGGTATTATGAATAAAACTTGGTGTTCTTAACATAGTTTGATTTATAAACATCACCCTAAGGTTTCTGTCCTGATTTTGGTTTCATTTAACAAACACGTTTTATTGTGTTATCTTAAGTGTAATGTCGATTGGAACTTGTGGGCTGTTGGATGGAAGGCTATGGCCTCACATCCTTAATGACTGATTTCTTAATGTTTTGAGACTGGTTCAAGGATGTTTTTATGTATGAATATTGTTGGAACGGTTTGGTTAGAGTTGGGACAGGTTTGGAATTGTCGACGTCGAAATGTAGCGAAGGGAGGTAACATTATGCTGTCCATTTGTAGATTGTGTAGAATTGTTATGTACTGTGCTTTGTGGGTTGTTGTAAGACTTTTATGGCACTATACCAGACTGCATATGATGTGTATATGTGAATATTTACTAGAACATACGATTAGAGGCGACACGGTTGAAAGAATACGCTAGGGTTTATAATTGTCCGTTTGCTGCCCGTATGTTGTTTTTCTATGAGATTGGGCTTCCAAAGTGTATCTATTGGTTGCTAATACTAGTTTTATCATCTACTATGTTGTAGATAAGTATTTGAAGGAAGGGAAGGTTATTTCGAGATAGTAACAAGGTCATACAACGAGGTATGTAAGGCTACTTGATTTCGTATTATTTAGCATGAAACATAGATCCTTCCTTGGTACATAAAGGCACTTACCAACTCCGACACAACTATTAATTGTGTCTACACTCTTTCATATGTTCATAGGCTTCCATGCATTCACACATTCAAATCAGCGTACACACTTAGATGACAAGTTACATGGATTCTGTTTGCCAAATAAAGTCCATGAGTTGTTGCATTTCATACGCATTTCATTAATTGCGTAACATGCCCTTTTCATTTTCATATTGTCTTGTATAATTATCTACATGACACATGCTACATATACAGTCCTACAGTTCCAATGTTGTGACCACCAAAAGAACCATCTCAAAGGTAATTGAAAGGTAAAGTATATTGTTTATTGATGGATGGTAGCTCGAGGTGTGGAAGGATCACCTAGCCAGGGACGATCCTATCACGGGTGGTAGCCCGAGGGGTTAAGGAAAAACCTAGCCAGGGACGATCCGGATACAGTTTACCACTGATCAGTTGGTCATTTGTATTACAGCTGTGCGCAGATTATATAGTAAAGGTAAAGTAATATAAAGAACATAAAGTACATGATTCCATAGTATATCCAAAGGTGGTCCCTAATCTTACACCGGTGCATAGTTTCATTTGAGCTGTTAATTTATATATATGGTATATCCTGCCTTACATACTTAGTACATTAACTCGTATTGACGTCCCTTATGGGGGACCTACATTTCATGTTGCAGGTACAGGTGCTAGTAGATCTCCCCAGTAGGAGTACAGGACATCCAGTTGCTGATACCAAGCTCCAGGTTGCTTTGGGGCTTTGTGTGTGTCTAGAGCTTATATGTTTATATTGTATAGTTAGTTGAGGCAGGGCCTATACCGACCCTTGTCAAATACTTTCTCTTATCTAGAGGCTTTGTAGACTATGTAAATTAAAGTGTGGTCATGCCTAGTACTTCAAACACCGTGGCCCCAACGACCTAGTCACATGGATTTTCTTTTGGCTTGTTATCGCTATTTATTTTATTAAAGGCATGTCAAAGGTAGAAATCTCTTATAGTACATACAGAAAATGCATAGATACAGGTTGATTCTCTCGGGCCTTATCGGCAATGGGTTCCAGTCCGCCCTAACGGGACTTGGGGCGTGACAATTTTGCCACGACTAATATGCATGCCTCATAGGCTTTAAATTCAGCAATTTGCCCCTCATTGAAATTTTTCATGAAACACCTTTATGACTTGTAGAATAATCTATTACTCGTATAACGTCTCGTATAACAGCAAAAACCAACAATTTCTGCAATTTTTCCCAAATCAGAGACAACCTGTTATCCTACAACTCTAAACATAAAAACACATAAAATACATAATATCGCATTAAGAACACACAAAATCCTAAGTTTTTAAATGTAAAAAGTGTTGTATTCTAGTAGCATATCACATCATGCTCACATCAAAATCACGGTCAGCATTTTCAAATCATGCCTCAAGAGATTCATTCATGCATTTATACTCAAATCATATCTAGTATTTTTTAAAATAGAAGGTTTAAAACATGCTTTAAAAAAAATGAGTTCATAAAATTAATTAGTTATGGAAAGATATATAAGGACAGATTTTTCATCATGAAATTTTCAAGAAACTAATTCAAGTAGGCTCAATACCTTTACCTTTAATCTATCCCAATCATAAGGGCACATAAAATAACAATTTCATGTTTTAGATTTGGGTTGAAGTTTGTAAATCGATTTGCATAGGTTTCAGCTCCAATCATTCGAATTCCTAGCTCCTACTCTCCTATTCTTAGCCTTAGTATTTTGTTAGAACGCTTAGAAGACTTAGGAATGGTTTATAACCCTTTTAACACTTAAAACAACCTGTATTAGTCATGGGTTAAGTTTAGGAAGGGTAGGGACAACTCTGTAATGCCCGTCGAAAAAACTAAAATTTTATATTATGGTGAGACAAGTCCGCATTGTGAACTTGGACACTCCTAGTACAATTTTCATAAAATATTTTCTTATCGATGTTCTTATCCTGTAGAAAATAATTGAATCACTTGTAAGTGCAATTTCGCGACAAGTTCATGACGCAAACCTGTCGCGCACTCTTCTAGGATTGTGCTTTTGCATCGAAAAATTATCTTTAGATTCGGTTGCTCTAAAAATAAATTGAGACCATTTTTTCACACAATATTTTATGTTGATCACGATTCTAGCCTCAAGTTTGTCGAAAGAGTTTGGGGAGACGTGTTATGCACACATTCTCGCATCTAGGGGTGTTTTCATAATCTTATTGGGTCTAACATTATCGCCACCCGAGATCATTCATGCTGAAATGATGGGTAACGAAGGGTGAACTCATTGCACAAACCAAAGACTCGGGACTCTATCAGATCAACGAATAATGATGAACCAATCATTATCATACTTATCGACTAATCTGGACAGTCAAAAATCAAGCTCAGAGTAGACAAATTAGTTCAGATCAAGAGTAGAGATATTACCTTAGGCATTCTCACCATCAAGCACGAATGGAACATCGGAACTTAATAAATTTGAATCATTTAGATATCTCAACAATCCGTTATTCAAACTTAACCTACTAGTTTCTATTCTATACCTTTGTAAGGACTTTCACTTACAAGGTGTTACTCCTTCTCACCATTCCAATACTTATACTCGAAATCCTCACCCAGAGGTCACGAATCTTATACTACAATCACTTAATTTACAACAATTACACTTAAAGCGTATCATTCTAATCACTTTATGGTCTCTTTAGGGTCAACATAACCTATAAATCTTCAATCCTACCATAGCACATCCACACCCATGGTTACATTAACTCTTATGAAAAGAGAGACCAATATTCTCTTACCTATTTATTGTACATATCAAGATCTCATCTTGCTCATTCTCCATGTTTATCACTTTAAATAGAATCAGTACAACATCATTATTAGAATAAGGAACGCTCACTCTCTCTTCTCAACGACAACTCATCTCCTATCATCAACATTACTATCAAGGCTAGAAAGGAAGGTCACTGAAAGGGCTTGGAACAAATGATAAATAGCATGATTCAATCATGAAATCTTATTTGAGAACCTTCATAGTATGATTAAATCTCATTATCCTTTTAGGACCTATCATGAGTTTAAGAAATCGAATATGTTGTGAAACTCGAGTCATATCTCATTCCATATAGGATTGGAAACTCTTAGATCCATGAGGTGAGATAAAAATTGCAAAATTAAGTTATCTTTCTCATCGTTTAACCTTCATATGAATGAGCATCAACATGTGGTGTATGGGATTAGGCCGTGGGAATGACAGTCATACACACGACGGGAATAGAGTAACACCTCAACTGAAGTATAAGGAATATATAAGATGGCAAATAATTGATGTTACATATTGGTCAACCCATCACTATCGAAAACTGAAGATCTACTTTGGTTTATCACCTCATCATCTGCCCCTTAGCTCAAGGTCATCTCTCTAAGTTTGCAAATCAATTTCCCTTAATAAGCTATAAGTATATAAATCCACACGGTCAGGGAATCACCATCAACAAGAACATCTTAAACTCTTCTATTAGACTATAGTCGCATATATAAAATAGCCACTAAGACTCTCTTTGAAGATACTACTCTTACCTTTCTCATGTCTCTATGAGAATCTTTCTGCTACTCTTATTACCATACATAATCACTTTCCACAACACTTATAATTGACCTCTTCTTTTTGCCTGCTAACACTTAACTTCAGTGCTCCCTTAAATTTATTTGTATAAGACTTAGACTATAATGGAAAACTCATCATCATCTAACTATAAGTGCTAATGGACTTAATTACTCGTGATGACAAGGAATGCTTACATCAGCCTAATCCACATTGACAACTCAAAAATACTATCTAGTTTCTTATAGCAGTCATAACTTAGAGCTCCACACAAATTTACACTATCATTGAAACACATCTTAACTCTCCTCTTATCTAATGAGTTATCCTTAATTCACTATTCCTACCTAAGGGGCACTTGTACCCTGTCCACAATATCACTTTCCTTATAAATTAGCATCTTCGTTTCAAACATACACTATGGCAAGCCTCTCAGAGCAAATCTCCAACTAAGACTATCACTGTCATAGTGCTATCTCCTTTTTCACACTATGTCCATCACACACTTCTCTCATATCATATCAACTTATAACAACTAGGTAAAACTTTTGGAACACACGCCCACTAAAACCTCATAGGAAATACTCTATCAACACATCCCCTTTTCAAAAACTAAAGTGTTATCACCCATTAATTATACGTCCTTATCTGGCTAAGCTCATTACTCTATGAATTTCACGGGGCTCTCCCTTCAGGATCATAAGCCTAGTCAAGATCTATCACCTCAAAAGTAATTTGCTCCCCCATTCAACATCTGTTCTTCACCCTCACTAATATGAATACTATAACACATCAACATAAACCATATCCTAGCCTGATCACATTCTAACACATCCTAATAATAACTCTTTCTCTATACGTCATCACAAAAATCACAGGGCAGTTACGACTCTTTCGTCAAAACTTATGGCAATCGACTCATCACCCAGCCTATTACTTACCTAATAATTAATAACTCTCGTTACAATCCTCAATCAGCCATCACTACAAGAAAAATGGTCTTTAACAAGGGAAAATTTTGTCGCTAAAAGTATAAATCCGGTCGTTATTAGTCAATAATGACCGGTAAAAATCCATTCCTCAGTGGTCGATAAAAGCACAACCAATAAATTTTAGCAACCGTATTAAGACCGGTCATGAAAAAGCTTTAACGACGACAAAAAATTTGTCATTATACCTCTTTTCAGCAACCAAATTTTTTCTTCACTAATTGATATTCTAATTATTAAAAAAAATATAGGCAAGCTAGGTGCACTTCAGAGGAGGGCCCGACCACAAGGATCTATTGTACGTAGTTTTACCTTGCATTTCTATCAAATGATGTTACCAAGGTTTGAACCCATCACCTTCTGGTCACATGACAACAACTTTACCAATTACTCCAAGACTTCCTTCAGTTCTAGTTATTAAAACTTTAATTTTAACCACAAATTAGATCAGCAAAAGTGCATATACACGCACACACACACATACAAATACGTGCACATCTGAAAACATGCAAATTGATTATATTCATATCAAATTCATAGTAACTATAAAAAATGATATTGCGTAACGTTACAAAAATATAGACATATAAATTGTATGATATTATACTTTTAACTCTTAATAAAAGAAAAACTAGAATATCTTTTCTTAAATATGAAATGCATTCTTCATGTGCTTCAAAAAAAATTCATTGCTTATACTTATTTACACTTTCTCTGAGGATGGGTTCTTAACACTGTGTGATCTGTCAAAAGATAAGTATAAAAATTTCATGTAAGATTATTAATAACACTCCTAATAACTATCATCTTCTTTTTTTTTGGGGCAAAATCGAAGATTAACTACAGTGAGATATAAACTTTGTTTCTATTGTAACAATAAAATAAAAATAAAGTTGGGTTTTCAAGTTCTAGACAAAAAGTTGTTTGTTTTGTATTTTGCATCTTAAGTTGTTGACTTTTTGGAAATTGATTCATGGATAAAAAACCCCAACTGCTTTTAGTTTTACTTTTTATACTAATAGTATTCACCAAATATAAATAATTCAATATCATCAAAATATTATTAGATACAAATCAAATATATCATCTTAAATTTTAAATAGTAAAAAAAATCATGATTTCTAAATTAATTTAGTAGCTGATTATATGTCATGTATAACTTTTTAAATTTTTTGTTTGTAAAATTTCAATTTATACTTTTCTAACTCAAACAAATGATTTTTCTTTGTATACACCTATTAGTTTCACAACCAATAATGAGAAAAAAGTCGTCACGATATGTATTTTTGATTTAAAAAAATATTATTACTGAATGCTAATTCTTAAATCTATTGATCGAGGTAATTTGCAACTGGAGAAACATCTGTCCTCTTGAGAAAAATACTTACTACAAAATTTATGTAACTTTTCTATCTTAAATTAATCTCAGAAGCTCATAATTATTCTCATATGCTCATTATTATTCTTTAATATAATTACCTCTAATTTAAATTTTTTGTTTCATTATAATTTTTTGTTTTGACCTACTTCATCTTGAATCTTTAAAAAGTTCAAGAAAAGATGAATAAATTGTCTCTCAAAATAAAAACATATATCGAAACTATATCAAGAAAATATTTAAGTTAAAAGAAATTGTGTCAAAAAGATCTAAATGCTTATATAATGTTTTAAAATTTTATATAATTGACTATAATAAGAATGATAGATAAAGTATTAGAAAATAATATATTAATATTTTTTCTTTTTATTAAACTTTTTTTATGATGAAATAACCAAAATTATAGAAGATGGAGGATTCTTATCAGAATGATGGAATAATTAATAAAACATCACTTGTGATACTTATAATATGATTTAGTCTGATGTTTTTGCACTAATATTGATGAAAATATATTTTTACACTAACTAATATGTTTCAATGGCGGAATGTTATGTTTTTAATGATCAAATTTATCCCTCATTAATGTTGGATTAAAATTTGTCTTTAACAACAGAACAAAAATTGGTAACTATAAGTATATTTATAACGATCGAAATTTTTTTTATCGCTATAAGTATATTTATAATGATCAAAAAATAATTTGGTTGCTATAAGTATATTTATAACGACCGAAAAAAATTTGGTCATTATAATTATATTTATAACGACCAGATTCATTTCCCTTCATTAAGTAATGATCGTTAAAAGTCTTTTTTCTTGTAGTGCATTACTCTCACTATCTCATTTTCCTTTCCATTGTCGTCATTCTAGCTCTGGGATGACAACTCTACTTATTGTTTACAAGACCCTAAGTCACACTCTTAGACAGTAACATTAAACTTTTTGAGACATATGTTTCTCTCTCATGGGTAACATCGAAAAGCAAGTCCCATATAAGACAGCCTAAGGTGCATCCCAAATAGCTCCACTAAGTCAACCAAGGTAACTCCGGGATAGATTGGCACGGGACAATCTCTACAGACCCTTTTAGCTAGAATAGTATCACCAATAGGAGTAGATACCCTAAAAGGTCCGGAAAGACACTCAGGAGTTTTAATAAATCTACTAACCATATAAGGAGATCCATCTGATGGGGTGACTGATGACGCTCAAGATGCACCTCTCCTTGAGGTCAAAGTGATTGTTTTCAAAGTAATAAACCTAACCAAGGTTAGGGTCAAATCCCACAGAGAATACAGAAACTTTCTAAATAGATTCACCAATAAACAATTCAAGTATTAACTAACTCAAGTTCCGAAAGGGGGGGATTGCAATGATTGATAAGAAGTTAAACTAAACTAACTAAAATGGAAGATAATCAATAATGGAGAGCAACTTGGGTATTGTGTTCCCCATGATTCCCTAACTCAACATCCTCGGATATCACAATTCTCAACTAGAATATCGCATGCATGATGGTAATTTAAGTTCTTCCAACCCTTTGGTCAAAGGTGAAGGTCGAATTTCACTATGGGACTTGGCCCATCTCCGTAGTGTGCTATACTAACCATTACCATAGTCCCAGTCAACCTCCACTTGGTCTAGTTTGGTTGATTAGACGAGATCACATCATTGAAGCCTTATAATTAATCTCTTTTGCTATTCATTACCACCTGGATTAGGATGGTAACCCTAGGCGATTTCTAATGTTGGCCACCATTAGTAAATATGCAAAATAAAGAGAATTGATTAATACATGCAAATACTCATTCTATGAATTGCAAATAATCCGGGTCTATTTGATTAGACCTTCATGATTCCCACAAGCTCAAGTTGTAGGTTTAGCCACTCATGCTATGGGAAGATAAAGAAACTATGAATTGAGAAAACATAATTAATCTCTTACCCAAATAGATTGAAGAACAA
>JAPFFP010044647.1:0-12240 GCA_026153255.1 Solanum medicagineum | reverse complement strand
AAAACCACCATTAACGACCAATATACACACCTTAGAAGTCTAATTACATAGTAAAAGCGCACACGGGCAGCAAGCGTTGCCTATAAAGCCTAACGTGTTCCTTCGGCCTTTTCGCCCCTTAACTGTATTTCCCAACACACATTAGCATAAACACTTCATGTATAACTCATTTTAATGTCATAAAGGTCTTATAACAGTCCACAAGAACAACACATGACAACTCCATGTGATTTAAAAAAAACGAGCAGCATAACGTTTAGTCGCCTCGCTACCGGTCAATTTTAACGCTTTCCAATCAGTTCCAATCTCAAACCAGCCATTCCAACAACATTTACACATCAAATCAGACATGAACCAGCCTCAGGGCAGTAACCCATCATCCCTTAAAACGTGACACGATAACATTCCATACAACAATTCATAAGTTCAAACAAAACGTTCAATTGCGACATTCATTTAGGGCTTACTTTCATGGACTGTCATCCTTTTGTTTCAGCAGCCATACACCATTTTAAAACCATTCCTTACTTAATAATTAAGTACAAATACATAACAAAGCTATCCAACAAGATAAAAGCCTCTAAATCAATAAGAAAAGTGCACAAGAACCTTCAACACACAATCTGCCAGAAAATTCCAGCAAGCTTAGTTAGCGATTATCTCTTGTTTTCTCAAGATAAAACCATAACAAACATCCATATAAACTTACTTACCACTATCCCCAAGATATAGGGCTTGTGTATGAGCCTTTGGAAGTTTATTTTGCTGCTTGGAAGGGTTAGAAACGTTGGAGAGAACCTAGAACACCAAAACTGTTTTTCTTTTGAAGGCCAGATCAAATTTAAAATTTAACAAAGGAAAAATTATGCGGATAAGTAAACATATACTAGTTAATTAGCACAGATGGCTATAGTTTACATTAATTACGACTCATGACAAATATCTAGTTGTAATTACAATTTGAGTTTTGTATAATTTACATGTTTTATATAAATACTGTGTGTGGATAAAATTGTATTCCAAAATATACAAATACTGCTAATTGTATAGTGAATTATAAAAACGCTACGCACAAATTGTATAGCCAAATATATAAACATCATACACAAATTGCGAATTATATAAATGTATACAGATATTGTGCAAATTATATAAATGCCACTATAATTATAGTCAAAATATAATTACGAAAACTATAGCTTTGTAGCATAATAGGATATCTTTGAGCGGCTATATGTGAAAATTCCTCAAAATCCTCACTGGGCATCATCTAAACATAAGGCCATTTGCATTTTTAGGTTTGTTCTCTAAGTAACATCTGTTAATTCAACATGCTGTCTCTTCCTTCTTGTTACAAATGTGATCATGCCAACATTCAGTATTGAAAAATGTGCTAAAAAAATGAATGGTAGCACCAGAATCCCGACGAACTGCTGATGGCCTTCTTGATTTGGCATGAGTTCTAGAGGTCTCTGAACGGGGTAGAGTAAATGTATCGTACTTCTATTAAGCGATGGATCACTTTCCATGGGGTGTGACTCTTTGCGTAGTAGAAATACATAACATTACTCCTCTATCATAGACCTGCAAAACCCATGGCAGATCAAGAAGGCGATCACTTGTTTTGAACAGTTCGCCGGGATGCTGATGCTACCATTTGCAGAAAAATGTGTTTTATAGTGTTGAAAAAAAGTGGGTAGGAATTTATAGGAATGTTTTGGTATGAAATATGAAAGGTAGATGACATAATAAATTAATTACCTAATAAAACTTAGTTTCACATTTCTACTAATTAAGCTTAGATTACTGTGATTAATCATATTTTGAATTTGTTTTGTCACTATCCTGCTACAATTTGATTAGATGAATTTTGCACACAAATAAGTTGTTTAAATATAATTAAAATTAAATTTATATAAGAATTTGTAATGAATAATAATTATTCAATAATAATAAATTGAATTACATCAATAATTAATTATATTTGATGTATCCCGTACACGAGTAGAGTATTTAAAATGCAATCGGTAATTTTATTTAGGAAAAAAACTCAAATATATCATCAAATCATTAAAAATGACTCATATATGCCATCTGTTAAAAAAATTTGGCTCTTTTACGCCATCGTCATTACAAAACAAGCTCATTTATGCCATTACTTTTTAATGATAATTTTGTAAAATTAACTTTGTGAGACGCCCAAATTACACTTCCCAAAAACAAGTATAAGGTGATCTTTGTGCAAATATAAACCTAATCAAAGTTAGAATCAATTCCATAGAAAATATGATTTAGACTTAGGTCATTGTCATTACTTGTACTCTTAATTGTATTATTTTCGACGGGGTGAGGGGTGGGGGGAATTTGTATAAAAACTAATATTACAAACGGCAAACTAACAAATTCAAGTGTTCACATTAATAAAAGATGAAACTAGGATTTTGTGTTTTCTATGAATTCAAAACCTAGTAAGACTGAATATTAGTAATATTTTTCGGTGTGTTACATGCTAGATCGATAAGTTAAGTTTGCCTAAATGGTTGATCCAAAATAGGTAAATATCACTACATAATTTGGTCTCGTTGAAGTTAGGCCTTCTTAACTCACCATAGATAAATGGTTGAGTTAGGCTTTCCTAACTTACACCCCAAAAGCTAACTCAAAGGGAGGAGGATTGCCTAAGCCTTATAAGGAGTCCACCCATCTCATTAACCATAAATGTGGGACTTTTGTCTTTCTTCAACACTCCACCTCACGCCTAGTGCTTAGCATCTGGTGCTTGGGCAATTTTTAATTTTCGGAGGCCTACCATTGGGCGAGACGGGCTCTGCTCTGATACCATATAAAATTAGGTCTTGGGCCTAACTCACACCCCAAAAGCCAGCTCAAAGGGAGGAGGATTGTCTAAGTCTTATAAGGAGTTCACCCATCTCATTAACCACCAATATGAGACTTTTGTCTTTCTTCAACAGGTTCATTTGCGAATGTATGTACGGGTGGAGCCACCCTTGATCGAGAGGTGTCAAGAGACATTACTTTATAAAAAAAATTACATTTTATATATAGGTCAAAATTTGATTTAATAAATTTATGCAAATATTGACACCTGTTGACACAAATTAAATGTTTAGTGTAGTGATTAAAGAATTGTAAACATTGCTTGAGATCATGTGTTCTATGTTTTTTTTAAAAAAAAAAAAAAATCAGAGAGGCTAAGCCTTTATTTTCATATAAGAAAAAAGAGTTTTGCATGTCCAAAATGAGCCCAAACAGATATAGTAATATGGACCACAGAACCTGCCCAATCCTAAGAAACCAAAATTACTACTAGATAAGTAAACTTTACTAATTCTAGAAACATCCACTAGTTCAGCTAGGGAAAGTTCATGACCCTTCCTTTTCCAACTTCAGATCTTCTCCCATTTTCTAATGTGCAAATGCTCATACTTTGACCTTCACTGGTCCCTTCGGCAAAGATTGAGTGTGGATCATCTTCATTTTGATGTCATAAATCTCACTACTTCACAAACTCAGATCCAATGAAAGCTTCTTCAACTCAATCTCCTTGAGTATCCGGTGGACTTTCCATCTCGATGTCTGATTGATGAGATCGATCAATGTTTCATTGCATCGACATTTTTTGATATACATGTATTTGCTCCAGTGCCTTCCTTAGATGAGTGTTTTCCTTAGTATTTTATCATTTTTATTTTTTATCCATACACAAAACTTACCCTAACTCTACTTGTCAACAAATTGAGCCCCAAAAGGAACTAGTACCACTATTCAACCAACAAAATTAGGGTCTATTTTGTTTTCTATGTACTCTTCTCTACTGCTCGCTTTCTATATATACTGACTCCTCATCATTCTTCTTTATTGTCTAGTGTAAGATTTATTTTGCATCTTTGTTATTCGAATATTGGGAACCTCTTGTGCATCCAAAAGTAATAATGTCCATCCTTGCTTAGGAACCTATTGAATTGATTGAAAGAAAATGTATTTTGTTTCTGCAAAAAAGAAAATTACGTTAGCAAAATAATTAGCTACTTTATTTTCTTCCCTGAAGATGTGTTGTATTTCTATTCCTCTTTGTCTCCTCAACTCATTAATCTTTTTAATCTTCATACTGACACTCTAGGGAACCTCCCAAATCCTAGATAAACAATTAAAAACCACTGGGGAGTCAATTTCTGAAATAACTGATAGCCAACTCTCACTAAAACAAAATTTTAAAACTTCCTTCAATGTCTAGATTTCGGCCTCTAGATGGATTTTACTCCCATTTCAAATGACGCTGTATAAATAAATTCAATCATCTAATTTCTTATACAGAAACCACTAGTATTAGGACCTGCATTACCTTTAGAGGCACCATCAGAGTTACATTTAAAACACCCCTCTCTAGATAGATTTCAATAAATTATTTTTGGGACAATAATAGATTTGTACATTCCAAAAAATTGCACTAAATCAATTCATTCTCCTGAAATATTCTTGAGCCAAAGATATTTAAACCTTGCTAATCTATATGTTGAAGTTCTCCCTATGTTTAATTCTGTTCCTCCTTTTCTATATTAAACATAATACAAAACAAGGAATAACATTAAACAAAGGTTTAAGCTTATTATGACATTTTGCGTTCCACCATTTATATTTCGTAATTGGTTAGCTGCCGGACAAATTAAAAATAGATGATGAAAAGTTTCTTCAACCATTTGATCACAACAACAACAAACAACTTCATCCACCACTCCGATTCTAATCCAAAACTCCCCAATAAGAATTCTCTTATTAAACAGCCTCCACACAAAGAAGGGTACTTTACAAGGTAATCATTTTCTCATATTTCTCCAAAATACTCATGTGAAGAAGCTGGAATCCTTAAAATTTCTCAAGGTAATTTAACAGCAAACTTCCCAGACATAATAGGCATCAAGAAAGGAGTATCAAAATTTAGCAGCAATATGTATATTTTTATTTAACACCCCTTATTGAAAAATTTGGCTTCGCCACTGGATGCATGCTTAAGTAAACTTTATCCTTGATCCTAGATTAGCTATTCTTAGACAAGATCAAGCTATTACATGAAGGTGGATAGACTTAGATCTCTGTTGTATAATTTCACTTTCGACTTATTGATCCCTTGGTCTAACAAGTAAGAATAAGGTGAGTTCTAACTTTTACACTTGTTAAAAAGCAAGCAAAACAAACAAAAAAATAATACATAGATGCATGCTTTTTGAGAATTACTAATTATTAGGTCTACTATATTAATTCTTCGTGATTTTTAAAACTCTTAGTTGTGGATTTAGCTATTGATACTTATATGATAGTGATTAGTGATAAACAAATTAAGCGTAATCATGTACTTATAAGATGAATAGCATTTTATAAGCCAAGAAATAAGAAACAAGTTATTTCAACAATTTTTCATGGATGTTAGCCTACAAAATCAGGGACTACCAGGGGCTCGGGCCCAATTTTCTTGAAAAATTATACCAACTCATCCGTATGAAGCTTGCCAAGAGTCCTACTAGGATCGGCAGTGTGGTATGATGTCTTTTTGTTTAGAATTTTATGGGTCAATGAATAGAAAATAAGCGATTTCAACAGTTTTTTGTCAGTGTTAGCCCATGGAATCTAGGGTTGCCGGGGGCTCGGGCCCGATTTTCTCAACAAATTACATCAACACGTCTGTTACGAGCCTACCAAGAGTCCCGGTAGGGCCGGAGGTGTTGTACAATGACTGGCAGCATTTAATGGGCTAAGAAATAGAAAACAGACGATTTCGACAGTTTTTCATTGGTGTTAGCCCACGAAATCTGAGGCAACCGGGGGCTTGAGCCTAATTTTCCCAAAATATTACATCAACTCATTCGTAATGAGCCTTCCAAGAGTCCCAGTAGGACCGACAGTGCCGGACAACGTCTGGTAGCAACTTATGGGCCAAAAAATAGGAAAGAGGTGATTTCAACAATTTTTCATGGGTGTTTGGACCCAATTTTCTTGAAAAATAACACCAACCCTTTACAACAATCCCGCCAAATTTCCAATAAGCCCGGTGTAATCGGACGACACCTGGTTGCATTTTATGGGACAAAGAATAGGAAATAGATAATTTCGACAAGTTTTCATTGATATTTGCCCATAGAATCAGGGTCTGTCTGGATTTCGGACCTAATTTTCCTAAAATATTACACCAACCATCCATAACGAGCCACCCATGAGTTCAGTAGGCCTTGTGGTGTTGTACGATGCCTCGTAGCATTTTATGGACCAAGAAATAGAAAATAGGTAATTTCGATAGTTTTTTGTGTGTTTTAGCCACGGAATCAGGGGCTATCGGGGCTCGGGCCCAATTTTTCCAAAATATTACACCAATCCATTCTTAATGAGCCCACAAAGAGTTCTAGCAAGCCTTGTGGTGTCATATGATGCCTGGTAGCATTTTATGGGCGAAGAAACAGGTAACAAGTGATTTCAACAATTTTTCGTGGGTGTTAGCCACGAAATTTGGGGTTGCTTGGGGCTCGGGCCCAATTTTTCCAAAAAATTACACCAACTCATCTATAACGAGCCTTTCAAGAGTACCACTAGTCCTGGTGGTACTGTATGACGCCTGGTAGTATTTTATTGGTCAAGGAACAGAAAATCAACAATTTAGCCTAGTTTTTCATTGGTGTTCGCCCATGAAATTTGGGGTGTCGAGGGCTCGAGCCCAATTTTTCTAAAAAGTTACACCAACTCATCCATAACAAGCCTCCAAGAGTCCCAGTAGGCCTCGTCGTGCCGTACGACGCCTTGTAGCTTTTTATGTGCTAAGAAACAGGAAATAGACAATTTTGGCAGTTTTTCGTGGGTATTAAACTACAAACTTTGGGGCTGCCGGGGACTCAAGCCTAATTTTCCATAAACATTACACCAACCTATCCTTAATGAGCCCACCAAGAGTTTTAGTAGGCCCAGTGGCACCAGATAACGTCTAATAGCATTTTATGGATCAAAGGACAGGAAACATATGACTTTGCAAGTTTTTCATAGGTGTTAACCTATGGAACTAGGGTTATCGAGAGCCTGGGCCCAATTTCCTGAAATATTACACCAACCTATTCGTAATGAGCCTGCCAAGAGTCCAGTAGGCCTAGCAGCAGCGGATGATGCCTGATAGCATTTTATGGGACAAAGAATAGGAAACAAACAATTTTGATAATTTTCATGTGTGTTAGCCTATGAAATCTAGGGTTGCCGGGGGATCGAGCCCAATTTTTCCAAAAAATTACACCATCCCATTGGTAAAAAGTCTTCAAAGAGTCCTAGTATGCTCCTTATTGTCGGAAAACACTGGTAACATTTTATGGGCCAAGGAATAGGAAACAGGCGATTTTCGATAGTTTTTTGTAACACCTATGAAACATGGGACTGCTGGGGGCTCGAGTGCAATTTTATTGAAATATTACACCATCCTGTCTGTAACTGGCCCACCAAGAGCCCCACTAGGTCTAGTGGTATCAAATGATTCCTAGTAGCATTTTATTAGCCAAGGAACAAGAAACAAGCTTTTTCATAGTTTTTCATGGGTGTTAGCCCACATAATCTGGGGCTGCAGGGGTTTGAGCCCTATTTGCCCAAAAAATTATACCAACCCATGTCCAAGAGTCCCAGTAGACCTGGCAGCACTAGACAACGCCTAGAAGTATTTAACGGGCCAAGGAATAACAGGCGATTTCGGCAGTTTTTCATGGGTGTTTGCCTACTGAATAAGGGGTTGCCGGGGGCTCGGGCCTAATTTTGCCAAAAACTTACATCAACCCATCCATAACAAGCCTGCCCAGAGTCCCAATAGGCCCGACGATGCCTGTTATGGACCAAGAAATAAGAAATATAAAATTTCAGTAATTTTTCGTAGCTGTAATTAGCCCATGGAATTTCGGGATGTCGGAGGCTTGGGCTCAATTTTCTCAAAAATTTACACCTACCTATCTATAACGAGCCCGCCAAGAATCCCTGTAGGCTTAATAGCGCCATACAATGCCTGTTAGCATTTTATGCATCAAGAAATAGGAAACAGATGATTATGATAATTTTTTAGTGGGTGTTAGCCAACGAAATCTGGGGCTGCCCGGGGCTCGGACCCAATTTTTTTGAAAAATTATACCAACTTATCCATAATGAGCCTGCCATGGGTCCTAGTAAGCTCACTACGCCAAGTAGCATTTGATGGGCCATGGAACAATAAATAGGCCATTTTGGCATTTTTCGTGGGTGTTAACCTATAAAATCTGGGGTTGTCGGGGGCTCGGGCCCAATTTTCTCAAAAAATTACACCAAACCATCCGTAACGAGTCTTCAAGAGTCTCAATAGGCCTGATGGCCCCATACAACACCTATAAGCGTTTTATGGCTAAGGAACAAAAAACAGGCGATTTTGACAGTTTTTCATGGGTGTTAGCAAATGGAATTTGGGGCTCGGGCCCTATCCTCCCAAAAAATTACACTAACCTATCTGTAATGAGCCCTTTAAGAGTCTTAGTAGGCTCGACGGCACCTGATGATGCCTGCTAGCATTTTATAGTCCAAGGGACTGGAAAGAAATAATTTCAATAGTTTTTAATGGGTGTTAGCCCACAAAATCTAGGGCTATCGGTGGATCAGGGCCAATTTTTCCAAAAAGCCCACCAAGAGTCCCAGTAGGCTGGACGATGCCTGGTAGCATTTTATGAGCCAAGGAACAAGAAACAGACGATTTCGATAGTTTTTTGTGGGTGTTAATCAATGAACTTTTTGGTGAATCGACTCCCAAAATAGTTTCTTTGCAAAACATTCATGTTTAGGTATAATTTAGAAAACAACTGCACCTTAAAGGGCGTGATGCAAATATCCTACCCTAATGCAAACATCATTTTGATAATCAATACAAAAAATATATTATGCAACACACAGATACATGTTGATAATCAATAAGAAGGGAGGCAGGCCCTCCCATGTTTGGACAGGTGATGAGAAAGGGTCACACTATGTCTCTACACCTCAAGATGATTTAACATAGACAGTAAGCATCATTTTAATAACCAACACAACAAATATAACTATGCAAGGTTGAGATGACTAAAGCCCATGTAGGAGTTTGGTGGATCGAATCCTACTTCAATGATCTTTTCTATGACAATTTATCTTAGGTTATTGTTAGAGGATTTTGTTAATTGATATGCTAATATTGGATAGTTAAGAAACAGAAGGAAAATGCTTCTTTAAAGCCCAACAACAACACATAAGGTACATTTTTGTGTTAGCTTTAATAATACTTTTTTTAAGTGTATAATAAGTTATATATTTGGATAGAAGTGATCTGAAACTGATAATAATGATTAGTTATGTGTTTAGTGAAAAAAATGTTATAACCACACACTTTGCTCCATTAAAATAACTAAAATGCACTTAAATGAGATAAGGACATTATTTAGACAATTTACTAACTGTGATGGCATTTTGGTCCTATTTTTAATAGTTCGGTGGCACTTTTGGGGCCGAAAAGCAAACAAACGCAATTTGTATCCTATTTTCATTACTTGAGTCGCAATTTTGGCCTTTTTAGGTAAAAGAAGTAAATTATATTTTTCATATCATTTTCTTGTAGTAAGATATTGTCATTTATCTAGTTGAATTAAACCTTTAACCTCCCTAATTGGAAGATGATGTAGAGAAGAGTGAAAGGTTTTAATTCCACTGCAAGATGTCAATTTAGCTAAGTAATCCACCACTTGTTCCAATTTAACCTTCCTAAAATTAATTACAAAATATCACGTATCTTTATAAAATTACCTCAATCATTTTTTACTATTCTTGACTAGACCCAAATGGATAACAACTCATTTCTTCTTAATTCGACTTATGAGTCATCACTACAATAATTTATACTTAAGACATTATTCGATTAAACAAGATAACTATCATGTGTGGTGACTGAATAGAAAAGAGGGATTGGTACTTTTCATTTGGGTCCGATTGAAGTGGTAAAAGAGTAGGTGTGATGATTTTTTGTAATCACGCGATATTTTCGAGATACAAAATCAATTTTAGGAATGAGTTGTTTGGAGAATTATTGATAAAATGGATGTGGTGAGACTAAAAAAAGGGAATGTTAATATTGCAATTGGATCAAATTCACTTGCTGTATTTACTTGAAGGTTTTATGTGCTATGTTAAATATTACAAGGACTGAAAAAGGAATTAAACAATTATTCAAGGACCAAACTTGCTATTTTAGATGAAGGAGGAACCTAATATTTCACAACAAAAATCAGGAAAAAAAAGAGTAAAATTAATATTGTCATTTTTAATAGCATACAATCCTTCAATTTTCGTTCATAAATCATCACAAGATTTCATCAAACATGAAACTTGCGAATTAACTTGAATTTTAAATACAAAAATCTAGAATTCCAATATAGCCCAACTTCATCATTGACGTGCAATCCATGATTCCTAAGTAGACCACACAAACAAGTGCATAGTCCTCATTAGGTAGCATCTTAATAAAAGTCCCTTTGTTATGATAATTTTTAGGGTTGTCCTCTTCAGTAAAATCCCATAAATTAATATTCTTTCTATGCCCTGATGTCACAAATCTAGTTGTGTCCAACGTTCAGTATCGAAAAATGTGCTTAAAAGCCTCGACAAAGGGCAATACCAGCTTTCCGACGATCGTCTCGTAATGTATAATTGTCTTTTTGATCTTCCATGGATTCTGTAGGTCTATAATCGGGATCGGATAGATGTTTCGTACTTCGATCAAGCGACGAGTCACTATCCATGGCGTGTTACTTTCTTTGCAGGCTTCTTCTTCTGCTTTCGATGGGACAAAATTGTACAAGAAGGTCTTCTTCATGGTAGAACAATTATAATAGAATAATTTCTTTGATGACTTTTTAATATTTTGAGTGAAAGCATGCAAGATTTTATAGGATGTAACTGCTATTTGTTTTTGGTGGTTGAGTGTGCCTAATTGTAGTATATAAGTAGTCAATAACTGTTATTTTTAGTCAAAAACATTTATTACTATATTATCTATAATAAATGATAGCTACTTGAATATAATAAATTAAATTACACCATGATATATTCTATTAGATGATGATGTGTATCGTGCACAAGCAGATCGAATAAAATAATTGTAGACAATTTAATTTTATAATAAATGATATTCAATCAGATATAATAAATTAAATTACACTATTGATATATCTGGTGTACAAGCATGATACATTAAAATAATTGCAAACAAATTTATTTAATATTCTTTAATTAATGTAATATATAATTCTAAACACGTCATTACACGTGTGTTTCATCTGAATTTCTTTAGATATGTTAATTTACGATTTAGGTTTTATAAAAATATGCATCTAATAAGTTATGTAATAATCATGAGAACATTTTTGTGGTATTTCTAATAGTTCAATGACAATATTGAATCAAAAATCAAATAGAATTTTTATCCCGTTTTCAATACTTGAGTAGCAATTTTGGCCTTTTTTGATAAGTATAAAAAAATCTTTACATGAAAAAGGGACAAACTACAAATTAAATGGAGAGGGAGTTGGGGGTTATTGGAAATAGTATTTGTGTGTTACATAAAATATTTGAAATAAAATAATAGAAACTTTAGTCCAATAGAATTGCTTATGATTTTACTTTTTTTTTAAAAAAAAATTATATTACTCATATCATTTTCTTATAGTAGCATGTTGTCATTTATTTAGTTGAATTAAACCGTTAACCTCCCTAATTGGAAGATGATTTAAAGAACAATAAGGGTTTCAATTTCAATTTAACCTTCCTAAAATTGATTGTTTAATTTAAAAAATATTACGTGTCTTTATAAAGTTACTTCAATCATTTTTTACCCTTTTCGACTAGACCCAAATGAAAAATAACTCATTCCTTCTTAATTCGATTTATAAGTCATCGCTCCAATAACTTAGGGTGTCATGGAAAATATTTTCCTGGAAACATTTTTCAGGAAAATGAGTTGGTTTCTAACTCATTTTCTCATGTATGGTTGGTGAGTGGAAAATATTTTTTATTGTTTAGTTAATGAATAAAAATATTTGTTAGAAAAAAACTTATATTTTTAGTTAGAGAGTAAATAACAAGTTGTAGAAAAATAATTTCTGACATGAAAATATTTTCATAATTTCAAGTAATTTTTAAAACTAAATATTTAAATTCTTTTTTGGA
>JAPFFP010044646.1:0-12240 GCA_026153255.1 Solanum medicagineum | reverse complement strand
TGTACCTATTAGTGTTCCAATTCTGCATGTTGGGCATCCTCTTTAGCTTCAAACAAGTGAGGGTATTTTGACTTCATTGCGTCCTCGGCCTCCCACGTCATCTCCTCTGCTTGCTGATTTCTCCACAGTACCTTCACTGAAGCTATTTCTTTATTCCTTACCTTCCTAACCTGACGACCCAGAATAGCAATAGGTTCCTCTTCATAGGTGAGATCTTCTGTAACCTGTACATCCTCAATAAGGGTGATACGGGATGGGTCACCTATGCACTTCCGAAGCATTGATACATGGAAAACTGGTTGAACCATTGAAAACTCTTGGGCTAGCTCCAGCTCATATGCAACCTGCCCAATTTTCTTGGTAATTTTATATGGCCCTATGTTACGTGGGCCTAGTTTTCCTTTCTTACCAAACCTCATAACCCCTTTCATTGGAGACACCTTTAAAAATACCCAATCTCCTACTGAAAATTCTAGCCCTATCCTTCTAGCATCTGCACATGATTTGTGACGACTTTGGGCTGTTCGTAACCGCTGCAGTATTACCTTAACTTTTTCCATGGCTTGGTGCACTAGATGTGGCCCAAGCAAGGTGGTTTCTCCCACTTCAAACCATCCAATTGGCGACCTACACTTCCTTTCGTATAAAGCTTCATAAGGTTCCATCTTGATACTTGAATGGTAGCTATTATTATAGGCATACTCAATAAGTGGCAAATGGTCCACCCAACTACCTTTAAAATCAAATGCACAAACTCGCAACATATCTTCGAGTGTTTGAATGGTGCATTCTGCTTGACAATCTGTTTGAACAAGTATCATGAACCCACCATGTGTTTGATAAAATGTCAAGTCAAGAACTCTCAAGTTATTAATGATCTATTTCATGATCTACAAGTCAAGTGACTATATGGTGATTAAGGGATTTCAAGTATGTATTTAATTCATGAAATTATCTATGATTTTAGATGTTACAATTTAAGCCAGATTTCAAGATTTTTACCTCTTTTGAGCCATTCATGTTAAAGCAAGGGTTCATATATGATTATGATATACTCTCATGTTTCAAGTTACGCTTAATAATAGAGCTCAAGCATGTTTCAAGAGCTACTAATGTCATGTTTCATGTTCTTTACAAGTTATATAAGTTATGATTATTTCAAGTATTCCATTGGATTTGAATTAGCACTGATTGAGGCTTAAGATGGGGGATCGACTCAAGGGGTCCTTATATAAAGTCTTTTGTCTCTAAACTATGTGTCACCATAGGTTTGTGATTATTACCCTTGTTATACTAGTGTATCCATCTAGTTTATATTATCATGTTTGGTCTGCCTTGGCAAGTAGACCACACTTTGTCGCGGGGGGAGGGGGGTGTCAAGCCTCGGAGTCCAAGTTGTAGTTGCTTGGTGTATGTCAGTTGAGGTCATTTCCCACATTTGTATAATACATATATTGTGTAGGCTGATTGATTTACAAGTATTTTTTATTATGAGCATTGATCATGCATGCCTTATTGAGATTATTTATCTATTGCTTATAATTATGCATTTTGACTATATTGGCTTATCTCTTGTTGGATTGCACTTTTCATACTTAGTACATTCAAATGCACTAACACATACTCTACGCCAATATGATATTGCCATATAGGGATAGGAGAACCTTTTGATCATCCTCTACGTGGCTAGTTCAGAACTTTGGAGATAAGCTTTGGTGAGTCCTCAAGTCCAATGCCCTATCTATGTTGCTCTTGCTATTTTGATATTTCCTTATGTTGAACACTTGTTACTATGAGGGCGAGCACAGAAAGTGTCTTGGCCCCTGTTCCATTCCATGTCAGAGGTGTTGTTAGATATTTTGACGTACTTATGTCATGAGCTTGACTTTTTATGCTTTTATGGTTATCAAACACTTCCCTTAGTCCTTCTTCCTTTATTTTAGATGTCTTGTTATTGCTTTTTAACTGGCTTCGGCGACCAAGGATGTGTGATTGATATGCTAAGAGGCTTTTTTGGGGCCCCTTCGGATTTCCATTGGCCGTGTCATATCTAGGCCCTGGGCTTGGGTCATGAGAAACTTGGTATAAGAGCACTAGGTTATTATTGGCCCTCGGAATCCAACACACCACATTGATTAGAGTCTTATTCATGGTTATGAAGTGCGGTACAACTATGAATAGGAGGCTATGAGACATTTTAGGAAATGTTTCACTTCTTCATGGTCTATATCGTGCTTTAGATGTAAGTGTAAGGCTTTTCCCTAACTAATGATTTTTGCTCTTTTAAGGAGACTAAGGAGAGCTAGAGGAGCAACCGACCCCTCCCGCTCCTCAAGCTCCTCATGTTAAAGGACTAGCCCAAGATGAGTTCCGAGATGCTATTACAATATTGGCTTATGCTATGACCAACCAAAAAAACCAAGGGGCCCAAGCTGCTTATGCTCCAAGTCCAGCTTCTAGGGTAAGGGATTTCACATGAATGAACCCACCGGAGTTCAATGGGTCCAAAACGGATTCTAATCCCCAAGAGTTCATGGATGAGGTGTACAAGGTTCTATCCATCATGGGGGTCAATTCGGAGGAAAAGGTGGAGTTGGCGCCTACCCTCCAACTCAAAGGGGTGGCTCAAATTTTCTTCACTCAATGGAAGATGGAGAAGGGGAATGACAGTGCTATCCCTTGGTAGGAGTTGAAGACTACATTCCTCAATCGGTTCTTTCTTATCAAGCTAAGGGAGGCTAAGATGATGGAGATTATGAACATTAATCAAGGTTATATGAGTGTGAGGGAGTATTCCTTCAAGTTAAACCAACTCTCCAAGTATACTCCACAATTGGCTACCGAGCCTAGATCAAGGATGAACAAGTTTGTGTTGGGAGTGCCAGACTTGGTCAATGAGAAGTGTCGTACCGCCATGCTAGTGAAATATGGACTTGTCTTGGCTCATGACTTATGCCAAGTAACTAGAGGGTGAAGATCTTAGAAAAAAAAGAAGTGGTGAGTCCAAGAGGGCTTGTTTTGAAGGTGGTTTCCAAAGTTCCAAGGGTCGCTGGTTTCCTCAAGGCCACAAGTTTCAACGTCAAGGGTCTTCCAATGCTCCTAATAAGAAATTTGCTAATGATAATCAAAGGTTTCAATGTGGTAATTGTGGCATGACTCACCCTAAGTGCCAAAAGTGTGGAAGAAACCATGGTGGACCGTGTTTGAAGAATTCTAATGCTTGCTTTGGTTGTTGTGAAATGGGTTACAAGGTTATTTGTTGCCCTCATGTGCAAAACAAGGGTAGAGATGGTTGTCCATAAGGCTAAGGTACAAATGTGGGTCCAAGGGCAAAGAGACGCAAACAAGGGCATGGTCCAATGAAAAATTGGTTCTATGATCTTTAAGGGAGAAAAGGGGTGGATGAGGTGCCTGATGTCATCATCAGTATGTTAAATGTTTTTGATTTTGATGTGTATGCATATATAGATCCGTGTGCCGCTTTTTCTTTCATTACTCATTTTGTTGCTAAAAGGCTTCATGTTAGTCCTGAATTGTTGTGTGAACCTTACAAAGTGTCAAACCCCGTTGGTGAGTCCATTGTTGCTAAAAGAGTCTATAGAAATTGTCCTATGTTCATATTGCATAAAGCCTTGCCTTGTGATTTTGTTGAATTTGATATGGTGAATTTTGATGACATTCTTGGGATGGATTGGTTGCACGCGTATTATGCTTCTATTGATTGTAGAACCTATAGGGTTAAATTCCAATTCCCTAATGAGCCTTTCCTTTAGTGGGAAAGTCGTGATGTTATAGTAAGTGGTAGATTCATTTCTTGTCTTAAAGCCCAAAAGCTGATTTGTAAGGGTTGTCTTTATCATCTTATGAGGGTTAGGGATGTGGAGTCGAAAGTCCTTCCTATTGAGTCGGTTCTTGTGGTAAATGAATTTCTTGATGTCTTTTCTGATGAGCTTCCCGGTGTTCCTCTGGAAAGGGAAATAAACTTTGGTATAGGTCTCCTTCCCGATACTCAACCCATTTCAGTTCCCCCTTACCATATAGCCTCGGTAGAGTTGAACGTTTTAAAGGAGCAATTGAGGGATTTGTTGGAAAAGGGTTTCATAAGGTCGATTAATCACCTTGGAGTGCACCGGTGTTATCTATAAAGAAAAAGGATTGTTCTCTTAGGATGTGTATTGACTACTGAATAGAGTCACCATAAAGAACGAGTACCCTTTACCAAAGATTGATGAACTTTTTGATCAACTTCAAGGGGCTAGTCACCTTTCTAAGATTGATCTTCAGTCAGGGTATCACCAAGTGAAAGTGAGGGAGTGTGATATTCCCAAGATGGCTTTCCGGACTAGGTATTGGCACTTTGAGTTTGTGGTTATGTTCATTGGGTTGACTAATGCACCAACTATATTTATAGAACTCATGAATAGGTGCTTAAACCTACCTTGACATGTTTGTGGTATTCTTTCTTGATGATATCTTGATTTATTCCCATAGTGAGGAGGAGCATGTGAATAACTTGAGGGTCATGTTGCAAATCTTGCGGGAGGAGAGGTTCTATGCCAAATATGAAAAATACAAGTTTTGGTTGAACGAGGTTGTTTTTCTAGGGCATGGGGTGTCAGGTGATAACATTAAGGTGGATCCTAAGAAGACAGAGATGATAAAGAATTTGCCTAGACCTTTGACTCTATTGGATATAAGGAGTTTCTCGGGTTTGGTGAGTTATTACTGAGGTTTGTGATTGACTTTTCTTCTTTTGCTTCTCCTATGACTAAGTTGATGCAAAAGAACGTGAATTTGTGTGGACCAATGAATATGAGAAGAGTTTTCAAAATTTGAAAGATAAGCTTGTCTCCGCTCCTATCTTGGCTCTACTAGAAGGGTTGGAAGGATTTGTTGTATATTGTGATTCCTCAAGAATTAATTTGTGGTGTGTTTTGATGCAAAATGGTAAGGTGATAGCATATGCCTCTAGAAAACTTAAGGTGCATGAGAAGAATTATCCCACCCATGATCTTGAATTGGCAGCCATAGTATTTACTTTGAAAATTTAGCATCACTACTGGTATGGGGTTCATGTTGATGTGTTTACCGACTACAGGAGTCTCCAGTATGTGTTCACCCACAAGATATTAACTTGAGATAAAGAAGGTGGTTAGGTGTCACAACCTAAGACTAGGGCCTAGACATGACCAGCTAATGGGGAACCTGAAGTAACCCCGAACAAGTCTCAAAGCATATAATTGCACATCCTTGGTCTCGGAAACAATTAAATGACATATAAAGAATGGAAATAAGGGAAAAAAGGGACTAAGGGAGAACTTGTCAAAACATAGAGTCAAGAGATAATAGAATCAATTCATAGCATAAAATACATTGCTTTGTCCAACAACACCTCTACTACATAGATAATGGCGGGGGCCAAGACATAAAACTGGGCTCACCCCCTTAGTCATAAGTATACGATAAAGTAAAGAGAATCTTAAAATACATAATATGAGAGAATAGTCCTTGTCCCCGCAATGGAGGACTCACCAAAGACTAAGTTTAACAATCCATCTAGCCACAAGAAGAATAAATAGGAGCTTCGGTCCCTACACGCTGACATCATGTAGGCATAGCGTATGCGTTAGTATGTTTGAATTTATTAAGTATGTGGGATGCAATGCAACAATAGATAGGCTTCATAATCAAAATGCATACAATAAACTATAGGAATAGTATAGCAAAATGGCATGTATGTGAAATGCATTTTAAGTAATTCATGCTTGGATAGGACATATCATGTGTGTAAGAATGGACCAACATATATTGGTGTGAGGTACCAACCCCTCACCTAGGTTAATGAGGTATCAACCCCTCACTTTTGTTAATGAAGTATCAACCGCTCATTTTGGTTAGGAGGTATCAACCCCTCTCTTTGGTTAATGAGGTACCAACCCCTCACTTTGGGTTAGTGAGGCACCAACCTCTCACCTTGGTTAAGTTTCATCACTATTGCTACATTCCATGAATTCAACTCATGAATGCCATACTTTCATCATCATCAAGTTATCATATACCTTCACTTCCTCTCATCATTATACATCATATGCATACTATTATTTCATCATCATTTCATCATCACAACATTATTCAACTCATAAGACATGCAATGGACCTTTAATTCCTTAAGAAACCATAGCCAGACATTTTATCAAAAACTTGAGGATGTGTAATGGGGGTAAAAGACCATGCAATTCAGAGATGAAATCATGCACGAAAATCTGTAGTAAAGCCTTTAATCAACACCTTGCAACATCCCCAAGAAATTCACATCAAAACCCCACATCAAATCCAACATTAGATCCAAGATTTAGAGATCAAAACATGCTTAATCAACCAAACTTTCATGAACTAAAATTATTGTGCAGTAAATTTCTCAATGTACAAGACCTATAAATAAAATCAATTTTAAATCATGCAATATTAGTAAAAGGGAGGCTTAGGCACCATGGGTGAAAGGACCCAATGGTTCAAGACCACATATCTTAGCTTTGAAGAACCCTTGAAAGAGGTTGGAGATGGAGACTTGAAGCTTGAATGAAATCTTTGAAGAAATCCTTAAGATTAGTCTTAAGTTTGGGACTTGAATTTAGGGTGAAATATGAATCTAAATGTTTGAGTGAGTTTTGGGGAATGTTTAAGATGATATGAAGGTGAAATAAGGCTAAGTATGTGTATTTTCAAGTGTGAGAACTCTTAGGCCCAATATTTTTAAGTCTTGGACCGAAAAAATTAAAACAAGCACCCAGAAACACTAGGGCGCGTCGCGGAGGTAAGGCGGACAAAGGTAAGGTGGACAACTCACTGAAAATTGCATTTTCTTCACAAACGAGTTTTAAAAAAATGGGTATAAATCCTTCATCCGCACTCAGAATGAGGTGAAACAAGGTGAGTTGGAAAGCTAATACAAAGGGCTTTTAGTTGATAGTTCGTGGGTCACCCAATTCTTTGTATGCTAAGAGATATGCCCCTTCAAAGTTGACCCTCCTAAATAACGTATTTTGCAATTTTCGGATTTTGATACAGTTGCTTTAAAATTCAGGTTAGACTTATTTCTCACTCAATTTTACCCCCTAAACCAGAATATGAAGTCAGATTTCGAAATAATGAATTGATTATTAGATAAATAGAAAGCAGGAATCCAGGCACTTTCGAGACACATTTTCGGACACTTTTAGGGTCATTTCATTAGAGCTCCTTAAAGATTATGAGATGAGTGTGCATTATCACATCGAAAAAGCTGATGTTGTTGCCAATGTTCTAAGTAGAGTGTCCATGTGTAGTCTAGCTCATGTTGATGAGGGTTGCAAGGAGGTGGCTAAAGAAGTTCACCGCTTGGCTAGATTGGGGGTTAGGTTAGATGAAGTTGATAATGGTGGTGTATTGGCTTTTGATGGTTCTAAATCTTCCTTGATTGAGGAGGTAAAGGCAAAACAAGATCTTGGCCCCGCCTTGCTAGGATTGAAGGCCTTGGTGAGAGATGGTATAATGGAGATTTTCACTCAAGGGGGAGATGGTGCCCTTAGATATCAAGGTAGATTGTGTATGCCAAATGGCGATGACTTGAAATAATTGATTTTGAAGGAGGCCCATAATTCATCCTATTCTATTCACCTCGATTCTATGAAGATGTATAGAGACTTGATGAAAGTGTAATGGTAGGTTGGTACGAAGAGGGACATTGCCATGTTCATATCCTGATGTCACAATTACCAATAAGTGAAAGCCGAATATCAAAGGCCATGTAGGCTAGCCCAAGATAGAGAGATTCTTACTTCCAAGTGGGAAGAGATCATCATGGATTTTGTGGTTGGGTTGCCTAAAACTAGGAAACATTTTTACTCTATTTGGGTTGTTATGGATAGAATGACAAAGCCAGCTCACTTCCTACTGGTCAAAACCACTTATGGTGCCGAAGATTATGTCAAGTTGTACATTCATGAGTTGGTTAGATTGCAAGGGGTTCCCTTGTCTATCATTTCGGATTCTGGTGCTCAATTCACTTCTACCTGTTGGAGGTTATTTCAAAAAGGTCTTGGTACCAAGGTTAAGCTTAGCATGGCTTTCCATCCTCAAATAGATGGTCAAATCGAGAGGACTGTCCAATCTCTATAGGATATACTTAGAGCTTGTGTTTTGGAGTTTAACGGTAGTTGGGATGAATATCTTCGACTCATTGAGTTTGCTTACAACAAGAGATACCACTTAAGCATTGGTATGACTCCCTTTGAAGCTTTATATTGGTAGGCATTGTAGATCCCTGGTTGGGTGGTTCGAAGTGGGGTAATTGCTTTGCTAGGTTCAGATTTGGTCATGGAGGCCTTGGAGAATGTAAGGATGATAAGGGAGAGATCGAAAATAGCCCAAAGTAGACAATAGTTCTACTCCGATGTGAGGAGAAGGGATCTTGAGTTTAAGTTTGTGATTGGGTGTACTTGAAAGTCTAACATATGAAGGGTGTGGTTCGATTTGGCAAAAAGAGGAAATTGAGCCCAAGGTTTGTAGGTCCTGATAGAGTTTTGAGGAGGATTGGTAAGGTTGCATATGAGTTGGAGTTGCCTATGGAGATGAATATGGTTCATCCGGTCTTCTATGTATCCATGTTGAGAAAGTGTGTGGGTGACCCGAGTGCGATAGTGCCCTTGGATGTTGTGGGTGTCATAGAAGATAATTTGAGATATGGGAAGGTCCCAGTGGAGATTTTATATAGACAAGTGAAGAGGTTTTGAAACAGAGATGCAGCTTCCATCAAGGTCCTTTGGACGAACCAACAAGTTGAAAGTGCCACCTGGGAAGCCGAGGTGGAGATGAGAAAGCGATATCCATATCTTTTCCACTCTACTCAAGCCGAAGGTACTAATTTAAGTCCCCTATATGGTTTCAAGTCTTAAGCTTCATCCTTTATGTCATTTTGCTTGCATTCATGTTCATGGTAACAAGTTTATGGTGATTTTGACACTCATGTTGAGACTTTTTGAAAATGATGTTTAAATGAATTTGTTACATTCATGTCAGGCTAATTTCTTCATGATTACTTCTCTTATGCACGTTTTCTTGACATTCGAGAATGACTGTTCCCAAGGGGGAGATGTTGAAATGTCCCAAAAATGTGTTTCGCAATGTCCATAATCATCATCTCCATATATCTCAAAATTTGTGCGTGATATCAAAAATTTGACTTGATATTCTCGGTCAAGGGGAAAAATTGAGTGATAAATGGGTATAACCCAAATTTTAGCGGACCCATAGTAAAAATAAATTTCCTTAATTTACGATTTCCTGAGAGTATCCGCGCCCTGGCCGCAACGCACCAGGTGCGCGGATAAGTGTCATTTGTTTCTTCGCGTTGGGTCTGCATCATGGACCAAACGTGGACCAGTACAAAATTTTCATTAATTTTACTGTGTCGGCCAAGGGCATTGGGGTCATAGCCCCATGCCCACTTATGAGTAAAAATACTCATACTTAGCCATTTTTCAACTCTATATTACTCAAAACCCTCTGTCAAACCTCTCGCAGACTTAACCAGATATCTCATTCCAAATTCAAGGATTTCAACCTCAAATTTGGAACTCAAGGATTTACTTCAAGCTCTAAGTTTCCTTCAAGCTCAACTCAAGAAAATCCAAGATTGAGGTTTGTTGATTTCATCCATTGCGTCCTTTCTCCCATAGAATCCAATCTTCCTTTTTATGAAAATTGCATGTTTTCAAGTTGTATCATCAACGGGTATCTCTTATTATGGATTATGAGTATAAATTATGTTGGGGTTTTATGAAATATTGATTTATTATGCATGACTATCTATTTCAAACTTATATCATGAATTGATTTTGTCTATTGAGACTATGCATGTTTTGAGCTATGAAACTATGATCTATTATGAGCTTTGATGATAGATTTCAAGGAACCCTATATGAGGGTTTTACAACATGGTGTGTTGTTTTGAATTAAGTTTACTCATCCTATTTCACTCTTGAATTGCATGATTTTGAACAAGTAGCATGAACCCACCATGTATTTGATAAAATGTCAAGTCAAGAATTCTCAAGTTATTGATGATCTATTTCATGATCTATAAGTCAAGTGACTATATGATGATTACGGGATTTCAAGTATGTATTTAATTCATGAAATTATCTATGACTATAGAAGTTACAATTTAAGCCAGATTTCAAGATTTTTACATCTTGTGAGCCATTCATGTTAACGCAAGGGTTCATGTATGATTATGATCTACTCTCATGTTTCAAGTTAGGCTCACTAATAAAGGTCAACTATGTTTCAAGAGCCACTCATGTCATGTTTCGTATTCCTTATAAGTTATACAAGTTATGATTATTTCAAGTATTCCGTGGGATTTGACTTAACACCGCTTGAAGCTTAAGATGGGAGCTCGATTCAAGGGATCCTTATATAAAGTCTTTTGTCTCTAAACTATGTACCGCCATAGGATTATGATTATCACCCTTGCTATACTAATGGATCCATCTAGTTTATGTTATCATGTTTTGTTTGCCTTAGCAAGTAGACCACACTTCGTTGGGGGTGTCATGCCCGGTCACTTGAACCGAGGGGGTGTCAGACCTTGGAGTCCAAGTTGTAGCTGCTTGGTCTATGTTGGTTTGGGTAACTTCCCACATATGTATGATATATATATTGTGCAAGATGACTGATTTAGGAGCATTTTTTATTATGAGCATTGATCATGTATGCCATATTGAGATTATATATCTATTGCTTATGATTATGCATTTTGACTATATTGTCTTATATCTTGTTGCATTGCATCTACATACTTAGTACATATAAACATACTAACACATACCCTATGCCTACATGATATTACCATGTAGGGACCAGAGCACCTTCTAGTTATCCTCCACGTGGCTAGTTCGGTACTTTGGATATAAGTTTTGGTGAGTCCTCAAGTCTGAGGATATTATCTATGTTATTCTTGCTATTTCGATATTTCTTTATGTTGAACACTTGTTACTATGAGGGTGAACCCAAAAAGTGTCTTGGCCCCCTCTCTGTTCTATGTTAGAGTGTTGTTGGATATTCTGATGTACTTATGTCCTTAGCTTGACTCTTTATGCTTTTATGATTATCAAACTTCCCTTAGTCCCACTTTCCTTGTTTTATATCTCTGGATGTTGTTATTTAACGTGCTTACGCGATGAAGGATGTATGATTGATATGCTAAGAGGCTTGTTTGGGGCCTCTTCGGGTTCCCATTCGCCATGTCACGTCTAGGCCCTAGGCTTGGGTCGTGACACTCACACTCATGGTTGATTTTAGATTGCTATTGAAGACTTATTGGTGAGACTTCATGCATCAAGGACAAACCTATATCTTTTCTAGCTTTTTATATTTTAGACATTGAGATGCATTTTCACTGAGGGTGAGCTTTAAATTGTCTTAGTTTCATAACTCAAGCTTAGCGTCTAGTCATAACATGGCAAATAAGGAGGCCGAGGGTTCCTCACCCATGCCTCTTAGCATAAATCAAGCATTCATAGGTAATTAAACATTATAATGCGGAAATAAAAAGTAGTAAAGGGACTAAGGGAGACATTTGTTCACTTGAATCATGGGAAGAAGTCAAGGCTAAACATCACGTCTGAACATACAAAACAACATAAAACTTAGCAGGGGCTATGACATACTTAATCTCCCATCTAATACAAAAGTCAAGAAAATAAGATAGAAAGTAGAAGTCTCAAACAATAACTCAAAATACATAAATGTCTCATAGACACAAGCATGAATAAAGAGGTGATATCCCTGAACTAAGGGCTCACCAAAAGCTACTAGTTTTAATGCTCAAAGCTAGCTATATGCCGGTGGAGAAGGTGGAACATTGGACCCTACATGGTGACATCATGTAGGTTAAATATGTGTTAGTACGTTTGAATGTATGAGATTGTGAGATACAATGCAAACATGAAACTGATATTATTATGCATGAAATTTTAATGCCATTATTCATCATATTTCCCCATTCATGGAATTGTAATATAATCATTCAAATAGGCAAGACAATATAGAAAAGATAAGCCCAATATGAAGCGAATGACTAATGCACCATAGGAAAGAACATGTGATAGAACAAAGACATCGAATCATAACTTGTGGGAGAAGATCGTAATAGACATATAATACCATGTGAGCTACTATATGGAATCCAGCTTAACC
>JAPFFP010044645.1:0-12241 GCA_026153255.1 Solanum medicagineum | reverse complement strand
GTTTAGCTATCAATTTTAAGCTAAGAAAGTAGGTGACTCACCTACTAGATTATTAAGTCATATAATAACCTCAATTCCTTTACTTAGTTTAAGGCTAGTATCTCCTTAATTTAATACCAACACAAATATAACCTTGACCCTCTTAAGCATTTGGACTCACATATCGCCCATTAACGCGAGATTCAAGCACTTTCAAGAATTGATGCTAATTTGACCAAACCATAACATAATTTATTTACATAGCATTAGTACATGTAAAATATGGGGTGTTACAGTTTTAGGCATAATTCCTATCATTTCCCTGATTCATGAGGTTTTACAATCAAGTCAATCGTGAAAATATTTTGATTGTATTTTGATAGCTGAGCAGTGTTGGGAAGTGATCTGGGAAGGAAAAGCCTGAGTTGATTGACTCAGGATGTGAGAATTGATCTTCCAAGTAGGATAGGTTTCTTTAAACCCTAGAATGAGTTGAAATATATGTATGTTGAAATGGAATGTGTAGAAAGGTCTTTTTTATGGGTTGAGTAATGGTATGTGTGGTGTATGGCTAGGTGTACTCTCTATGCATAACATGTGATGTTGTTGGGTTGTACCACCTATTTTGATGACTGTATTAGCTATAGCTTTGACAATAACTAGATTTTAGTATTGTTGACAAGAAGAAGACCTAATAAAGGTGGAATATAGGTTGATTCCATGGGGAAGATATATATTCTGACCTAACTCTTATTTGTATGATTGTGTAGTCTAATGCTACTAAGATATGTTGGTAGTGAGGATATTTTTTGATTATATGTTGTGTTGTGGCTTCACTCCGATATAAATATGACTTCATTGGGCTTGATTGTTTTAGATACTTACGATATAACTATAGTTGTACATACTTCACTCTAATTACATATGGTTTATTGTACTATGGCATACATGGCCTTGTTGGGCATGACTATACATTATTCTGTGAGATATCCACTCTTATATACTGTTGTTAGTCATTGTGCACTGGTTCTTCTTACTTGAGGCTTAGGTTACCTATTATTGTCTGAGAAAGGTGATGGTTATACTTTGTTAGGCTGAGTCATGATATGACTTTAGAAGGTTTGATCCAGATAGACTAGTCATGTCGATGACCATTACTATGCTTCAAGTCGTGGATGATGTTCCCTTGGCACCGAGACTCGATGGCTACATTTAAGAGTTGGAGTCCTATGTGACTATCCCCACGGTCTGAGTCCTAGTGGCCATGTTTGTGAGTCCAAGTCGTGGATGTCAATTTTGAGGTTCGAGCACCTGTTGATACTTAGTTCTAGGACCTGGCTAATAAATTTTATGTCTACGACCTTTTTGGTTACATCGTGGGTCTGAGATAATATTAATATTTTTGGTCTTGGACCTGTTGACTATATTAGGGGAATTCATCGCACCGTTATGATATTTTGTTTTGGTGACCAAGTTGACATACAATACTTTGGGTCGGGGACTCGGTTAACTACCTATAAATCCATACACCTATACACTCTCTAATTTCGCTTACCCTCTGGGCTTAAGGGGGCTGAAGGGGCATACAAGCATAGATATTAGGTCGTTGCACCCATGTACGACTTGACCCCTTAATCATGCGATATTCAGAGTAAGGTTCCATCATGATTTTGTTACTTAGATTGTGCATGTGTGTAGCCTCGGGGCTGATAGGGGCTCAAGGGTGTATAGGCTCAAGGGACGTACAAGCATAGATATTGGGTCCTTACACCCACATATGCCTTGACCCCTTATTCCTGTGATGTTAAGAGTCAGGTTCCATCTTGATTATGTTAGTTAAATTGTACATAGGTGTACAATCTAGGCTTATGGGGGCTCGAGGCATATAGGCATAGATATTAGGGACTTATAACTACATATATCTTGACCCCTCGATCATGTGATATTGAGAGTCAGCTTCTATCAAAATTCTATTAGTTAGATTTTATGTGGGTGTAACTTCTAGGCTTATAGGGGTTAGTTGTCGTACATGCATAGATATTCGGCCCTTACAACGTGTACAATACTATGTATAAGTCTGGTGATAGTTACAGTATAGGCCTACTTGATTTTTGTTAGTCCGTATCATTACACATTACTTAGTTTGGTTCAGTTAGGATTCTGTGATTCTCTAGACAAGCTTACTCCTTGATTTGTGCTAAGATTTGCTACACTTACAACTATTCTTTATATTTGAGCATATTAGATTTACAGTATTTCACTTAGTGATGCGATAATACCTATAGTGTACCGTTTTCTAGCACTCACCCCTATAATTCTGCATCTTACCGTAATGCAGGTTCAGGTTCTAGCCACGGTCACTAATTGTTTGGGGTTCATGGTGAAACTAAGAATTCAGACTTAAAATAAAGTTTTCAAACCTAATGTTGTGATTTTAGTCATTTTCGAAACTAAAGTCTAACTTTGGCCAATACACGAAGTTTAGAAGCTCAAATCTGAATTTCGATAGTTCAAGTTGCTCTGAATGGTGAAACTAAGGCTAGAAATGGTCTCGTAATAAGTTTTGGGTTGTCGAGAGCAGTTTTGGTAGTTTGAGTATTAAACTGGTTTTATCATGTTCATTGGTAAATATTGCGAGGAGGCGGTGAAACTGATTTTTGATGAGTTCGAATAGTTTTTTCTTGTATGCATACTTATAAAGTTTGTAAAATTTTGATTTTGGATGAGTTCTGAGGGTCTATTCCTAGTAAGGTGTTGGACTTGGTTTTGTTGGTTTTTGCTAAAATCTGGTGCAAGTGCCCCAGGCCTATGCATTTGTGCCTTTCTCCACGCATTCGTGGAGGGTAAAACCCCTTGACCTCCATGTTTGCACATGCGGGCTAGCGTTGACGAAGGGTTGACTATTTTGGCACTCGCATCTGCGGATGCCTGTTCGCGATCGCCGAGAGTATATGTGACCTAGGCAGTTTTTAAACTTTGGAAACACTATTTTCATTCCATTTTCGAACTTAGTCAGCATTTTGAGCGATTTTAAGTAGAAGTTTTCAAAGATGTAACTAGGTTAGTGATTGTAATACTAAATTAAGTATTTTCCTTAACTTTTATCTTGATTTTGCCTTGAAATTCATGATTTTGAATACCACAAATTGGGGAGTTTAGGTCGTTGATTACAAAACATTAAATGTTTGTTTCTCAATGAATTTGAACTCAACTTTAGTGGTATTTTCACCCACAAACTCAATTTTTCTTGTAGAACTGGATTTTAAAGTCAATCTCCAGATTCAGGAACTTCAGATTTTAGCTCTAAAATTGATCATTTTTCTCCTAAGAAAATTTTATGCCAATATATATATATATATATATATCAAAATGCTCCTCTTGATGCGTAATATCTTTGTTGATAGAGATAGATCAATTTGAGGATTGTTTTGTGGAGTGAGTTGATTGAAAGATTGTTTGAGTGTGGTTTTGGCAATGAGGTAGGTTCATCTAACCTTTTAAGACTGGATTTGGGTTATTGATCATATTTATGTGTTAATTGTGAGAGCTCGATGGCTTTTTTTTTAAATTGGATTGACATGTCAGGATAATAATGGAAATACGATTCTAGTTTAGCCTTTATGATGTAAACTTTGATGTCATTGATGAACTGAGATGAAATCTTATGGATTATGATGATTTTGTATAAAATGTGATAATATGGGAATTGCGATACCATTTGGGTAATTTTGTGGTAATTGCTGGCTTTTGAGATACCTATGAGATTTATATGTATAATTAGGACGAGTTAGGTCTGGTGTTGTGGATATTCTTGGCTACTAATATAATTATGATGATCTGAGACACAACGATGGTTTGAGCATTAGCTGAGACTCTTGATATTATTCTTGATGTGCATATAATTATATGAGATTCATCTATTGATTTTCTTATTTTGATGCCATTCTATATATACATGTATTTCTTGATTATATCATTGATTTATATCTATTGTATGTTTCTTGTGACATCCCTTGACCTAGGTAAGACACAAGGGTATTATACTCTAGATTTGTACCACCCCCTTAACCCGAGCAGGAGGCAAGGGTGGGATTCATATCTTATAATCACTTGACCACAGGCAGGTGGTAGTGACATGGCACTGTGATACCTCTTGACCACAGGCAGGTGGATAGGTTGAGGTACTCTTATATTACCTTGACCACAGGCAGGTGGCAAGGCTGTGAAACACTTGATATATAGGTTGATTAATTGTGCATCGCATTCACATTATTTGATGTATGGTACCATGGGTTATTGAGGATACCTTAGCTCATTATCATGTGTATATTTAATTGTGTACTAACTTTTTTGGATTAGTATATAGGATTATTCGTTAATGCATACTTGTTTCAATTTTTCTTATCTAGTCGGTTAAACCTACATGATGTATTTTGATGTACTCACCCTTACTTTGTTCCTTCATACAAAGTAAGCATAGGACCCGCAAAAGGTAGTCGATCACTCTAGTTGCACTATTTTCGTTCCATTCAGATCTTATCAATGCGACTCAGACTTCGAGTCACCATTGATCTTTGGGATTCTCTTTATCGTTTTCTTTCGAACTTGTATTAGATATTAGGAGACAACTTTCTATTTCACTTGAACAACTATATATATGCTATCATACTATCTTAGATCCTCTTGTAATCATGACTCTAGGTTATGGGAGATTTCTCATGTTATATGAGTTTATTTCCCCTTTATAATATTTTTTTTTAGTTCCAATCCGAGTTTAGGTCATGATGAGTTGGTATCAGAGCCCTAGATTTGTTGGAAACATGAGTCAAGAGCGAGATATATAGTAGAGTCTAGTGGATCGATGTGTAGACGTCCACACCCATCTTTAGGAGGCTACAGGGCATTTGATTGCAAAGGCTTTCAGATCTTGCTTCTATTTGTGTGATTCTTTGTATCACTTACTTTGGAAGTGTCTAATCTACTCCTTCTGCATAGATGCCGACTACTGTATCCCTCGATCAGTAGGAGAGCTCGAGGCAACTGATGTGGCCACTACTCGAAGTCAAAGTAGAGTTTAGGATAGGGGCAAGGGCTAACGCATTGCTAGAGGTGTAGCTCTTCCCTCAGGGAAAACTAGATAAGCTTCTCTAGAGCCAACCAATGAGCCAAGGGGGCCTAAAGATCTTATTCCACCACCCTTAGTCCCAGAGACTATGCCCTCGATTTAGGCGTTACTTATACAGTTATTGGCTAGATTGGAGGTAGCTCCTCCAGCCCTTGCTATGGTTGATGTACAAGTTTCTATAGCACCAATTGGTCCTTCCATAGCTCTATCTGAGCCAACTATTATTCGCGTTGGTCCTTCTTCAGTTCCAGCAGATTCTCCTATGACCCCTATTGCTCCGCCCCAAAAATCTAGGCTAATTTTGAGTTCTCAATTTTAGAGTTTGGTTGTCTCTCTATCTATTGCACCACCCTTATTTATGGTGCCACCATCTTCTGCGAGCCTAACCATGTCCACAGTAAAGTACAAGAGCTTTGAGAGATTTATACGATTGGCTCCTCCGCAATTTGATGGCATTGGTGATAGATCCTATGACTTACTATCGGAGTGCCAAGACAAGTTATGTAACCTGGCTATTCTTGAGTCGCATGGGGTTGCCTACACATCATACTAGTTCACCAGCCTTGCCAAGGAGTGGTGGAGTTCAGTTATAGCTCGTTGGTCTATTGGATCACTAGCTATGATATAGGAGCAGTTTACAGGGGTATTTCTAGAGAGGTTCGTGCCATATAGCCTGCAGGACAGCCACCGAGATTAGTTTGATAGGCTACAATAGGGCTCGATGTTCATTTCTTACTATGATGATAGATTTTACAAATTGTCCAAGAATGCCTTGTCTAGCATCCCTACCGAGTTTGAGCGGATTTGGCGTTTTGCCAAGGGATTAGCAGGGAATCTTCAGGAGGCTACAGCCTTCCTGGTTTAAGTTGGAGGTATTTTTCAGAGTTTTATGGTTCACACTCCATGATAGACAGGGTGACGAAAAGAAATTCCATCAGCATGGCCAGATTAGTGGACCCCCACCTCGTGATAAAGGGTTTGAGAGACAGGGCCATCAGGGGAAGGCAGTTAAGGCAGCTCTTACAGTATCCGACATTGGTGATAGGTATACGACTACTCAAACAGGCCTTGATAGCTTTTGTGGTTAGCTAGATGTGGCGGTTCTTTGGCACAGTCATCTGAAACATGAGACCCAAGGCTTGTTATCTTTATGATGAGGTTGGGCGCTTCACCAATCGTTGTCCAAATCAGCTTTTTCCCACTCAAACTTCATGACCTCAGAAAGCAGCCAGAGATACCTCTTAAGGCAAGACGGGTGGTACTAGAGGAGGTCATCGCAAAAGGAGAGGTAGAGCTCGCGGATGACCACAGGATAGTAGTGGTCGTAGAGTTTGTTATTCTCACAACCTAAGCCTAGGGCCTAGACGTGACATGGAGAATGGGGAATATGAAGGAATGACAAATAAGCCTCTTAACTTGTCATTACACATCATTGGTCGCGGAAGCTCATATATGAGATAAAGAGTAAGAATAGGGGCAAAGGAACTAAGGGGAAAGTTTGCATAAACATCATAATCAATAGATGTGTCAAAACTCATATCATAGGTGCATATCATGTCCAACAATACCTCTAATACATAGATAAGAACGGGGGCCAAGACAAAGCAACCGGGATTACCCTCATAGTCAAAGAAGAAACTAAACAAGAATGTCTTAATACATAATAAGAACAACATAGACTAAGGTCCCCAAAGTTGATGATTTACTAACTAACTTGAGTAGTACCGAACTAGCCACGTGGAGGAGGATGATCAACTTGTGCACCGGTTCCTACATGGTGATATCATGTAGGCAAGAGTATGCATTAGTACATTTAAATGTACTAAGTATGTAGGATGCAATGCAATAAGCGATAGGCATCATAGTCAAAATGCATAGCAATAGGCAATAAACATCATATAACAATATGGCATGAATGACCAACGCTCAAGTAAAACATGTTTAAGTCACTCATACTCATATAAGATATCATATTTGTAGAAGAGACCAAGCTATATTTCAAAAGTACAAACCCCTTGGTTGGTTGATAATGGTTTCACCCCATAACCTTGGTGGTGTGGTACAAACCCCTCACATGGTTGATGATAATTTCAACTTATCACCTTGGTAGCGAAGTACAAACCCCTCACATGATTGATGAGTAAAAACCCCCACCTCGAGTAATAGGGTACAGACCCCCCGACAAGGTTATCCGGGCACTTAGTCCCCCCGGATAAGACATGGTCTAATGTAACACTTTATATATATTATAGCATATACATAAGCTTCTTTCATCTTCATAACATCAATCATATCATATATCATACTTTGGACCTTCAATTCCTCAAGAAACCTCATCCGGACATTTTATCAAACACTTAGAGAGTGTGTAATGCTAGTATAGAATCATGAAATATAGAGATGAAATCATGTAAGAAAATACATTGTAAAATCATCAATCAACACCTTGTAACACCCTTAAGAAACATACATCAAAATCCCTCATCAAATCTTACACTAGATCAAAGATTTATGGCTCACAACATCGCAAAACAAGCACAACTTTACATAGCCTTCACATAGCTCATAGACATGTTCATACTAGTAAACTCAATTAAAAAATCAACTTTAAATAATGCAAATTGAGGAAAAAAGAGATTCGGGAACCATGGGTAGAAGGACCCAATGGCTAAAAAAAAGTGGAAGCTTGAAGCTTGAAGGAAATCCTTAGTTTCGGATGAGGGTTTTGAGACTTGAATTTGGGAGAGATTATATGGCTAAGTGTTTGAGAGAATATTCGGGAATGTTTAGGATGATTTGAGGGTGAAATATGACTAATTATAGGTAAAAACACGTTTGGGAACACTTGGGCCCAAGACAAAGCCTTGGCTGAGATAAAAATCTTTGGCAACAAAATACACAGGTCCGCGTCTGGTCGGCGATGCGGACGTGTCGTGGAGGCACAATTAATACATGTCCGCGGCAGCTACACGTTGTTGCACTTTCACGAATCGATTCTGGATAAAAAAAATATGAAAAATGAAATTCCTAATCGTTTGCTCTTAAATCGGGGTTTGAACCTTCTCCCTGTAATTTTAACCCCCTAAACAAGATTATGATGTTGTATTTTCGATATCGCGTATGGATTTTGAGATATATGGAATTTAAATTTTTGGGCATTCCGAGGCACATTTTCGAGCAAGTATTTGGGGTCGTTTCAATATCTCCCCCTTGGGAGCATGGACAAGAGTTATCATAAACAAATCAGCCCCAACAACAATGCAACATTACATCTAAAACACCATTTTCAAAATCCCAACAAAAGTGTAAAAATCATCATAAATTTGCCAACTTAAACATGAACGCATATGAATGACGTAGGGGTTAAAACCTAAGATTTAAAATCACATAGGTGCTTGGATTTAGTACCTTAGGCTTGAGTGGAGTGAAAGAGATAAGGATACAACATTTGCATGTCTGCTTCGACCTCGGAAGTAGCACTTTCGATTTGTTTGTTCCTCTAAAGGACCTTAACGGATGCCACCTCCTTGTTCCTCAATCTCTTTACTTGCCTATCCAAAATCTGAACTATAATCTCCTCATAAGTCAAGTTATCCTCAAAAATGCCCACAATATCAAGAGGCACAATAGCATTAGTATCACCAACATATATTCTCAACATAGAGACATGGAACACCGGATGAACCAAATTAATTTCACTAGGCAACTTCAACTCATAAGCTACCTTACCAACCCTCTTTATCACCTCATAAGGACCAACATGTCTTGGAATCAATGACCTCTTTATATCAAAACAGACCACACCTTTCATTGGAGAAAATTTCAAATAAACCCAATCACCCACATTGAATTCAAAGTCTCTTCTTCTCACATTAACATAGGATTTTTGAAGACTTTGTGTTGTTTTCAACCTTTCCCTATTCATCCTAACCTTCTCAAGAACCTCCATAACCATATTCGGTTCCAATAAAGCCACCTCTCCTACCTCAAAATAACCAACCGGTGATCTGCAACATCTCCATAAAGAGCCTCAAAAGGAGCCTTACCTATGCTAAAGTGATAGCTATTGTTGTATGCGAACTCAATCAAAGGAAGTTGGTCATTTCAACAACCCTTAAGCTCCAAGACACAAGCCCTAAGGATATCCTCAGGTGTTTGAATGGTTCTTTTAGCTTGGCCATCCATTTGAGGGTGAAAGGTCGTACTAAGGTAAACTTTTGTATTAAGACCCCTTCGAAAGTCCTCAAAAAGTGTGAAGTGAATTGTGCACCACGATAATCCATATGATGGACGAAGGAACCCCATGTACCCTCACTAACTCATGGATGTACAACCTTTCATACTCTTCAGCCCCATATGTGTCCTTAACCGGTAGAAAGTGTGCCGATTTCGTCATCCTATCAACCACAATGCAAATGGAATCAAAACCTTTTCTAGTTTTGGGAAACCTAACCACAAAATCCATATTAATCACCTCCCACTTCCAAGTGGGATCTGTATGTCTTGGGTTAGGCCACCTGGCCTTTGATGTTTGGCCTTGACTTGTTGACAACTATGGCAACCGGAAACGAATTTGGCAATGTACCTCTTCATGCCTCCCTGCCAATACACATTCCTCAAGTATCTATACATTTTGGTGGAACCGAGGTGGATAGAATAAGAAGAATTATGGACCTCATCAAGGATTTTCTCCCTCAAACCACCAATACAAGGCACACACAACCTACCTTGGTACCTATGGGTATAATCTCCCCCTTGGGAGAAAACCTCTACTTTGCCCCCTTTCACCAAGGCCTTCAATTCAAGGAAGGGGGAGTCAAGATCTTGTTTTGCTATCACTTCATCAACCAATGAAGACTTAGATCCATCCACAACAATAACACCGTCATCACCAATCTCTTCCAACCTAACCCCTAATCTAGCCAATTAATTTACCTCCCTGCCCATTTAGTTATCACCACCATCGACATGGGCTAGGCTTCCCATAGACACCCTACTCAAAGCATCTGCCACAACATTTGCCTTGCCGGGATGATAATGCACACGCATGTCATAGTCTTTAAGAAGCTCTAACAATCTTCTTTGCCTCAGTTTGATATATTTTTGAGTGAAGACATATTGGAGGCTCTTATGATCGGTCAACACATCCATATTCAGCCCATACAAGTAGTGACGCCAAATCGTTAATGCAAACACAATAGCGGCTAACTCTAGATCATGGGTAGGGTAGTTCATTTCATGTACCTTGAGTTTTCTAGAAGCATAAGCTATGACCTTACCATTTTGCATCAACACACAACCCAAACCAACCTAGGAAGCATCACAATACACCATAAATCAAAAATCCTTCTATAATAACCCACTAGGCCTAAGAAGCTCCTAATATTCGATGCGGTCGACGGTCTAGGCTAATTCCTAATCACAATGGTTTTCTTAGGATCCACCTTAATACCATCCCCCGACACCACATGGCCCATGAATGCAACCTCTTTCAACCAAAATTCACACTTGTCATATTTGGCATACAATTTCTCCTCCCTCAATCTTTGCAACACAACCCTCAAATGCCCCATATGCTCCTTCCTACTATGTGAATAGATCAACATATCATCAATGAAGACCACAATAAACGAATCATGGTAAGGTTTGAAGACCAAAATTCATTAGGTCCATGAAGATGGCTGGTGTATTAGTCAACCCAAACGACATCACAACAAACTCAGAGTGCCCATATCTGGTCCGAAAGGTCCTCTTTGGAATATCACACTCCCTCACCCTCAGTTGATGATACCTGGACCGAAGATCAATCTTAGAGACAAAGCTAGCCCTTTGCAATTCGTCAAACAAATCATCAATTCTTGGAAGAGGATGCTTATTCTTGATGGTGACCCTATTAAGTTGTCGGTAGTCAATGCACATTCAAATTTACCCATCCTTCTTCTTCATAAACAACATAGGAGTATCTTAAGGTGATTGGCTAGGCCTAATAAATCCCTTTTCCAACAAATCTTTCAATTGTTCCTTTAATTCCTTCAACTTTGTCGGGGCCATACGGTAAGGAGTAATAGAAATGGGTTGAGTATCGGGAAGGAGATCTATGAAAAAATCTATCTCCCTTTGGGGAGGGACACTGGGAAGGTCATTTGGGAAGACATCAAGGAACTCATTTACAATTGGAATCGACTCTGTTGAAGGGACTTTAGACTCCACATCCCTAACCCTCACAAGATGGTAAAGACACCCTTTATGGATCAACTTACGGGCTTTAATGCAAGAAATGAATGTACACTTGACCACCACATCTTGCCTCTCTCACTCAAGGATGAGTTCATTATGGAACTGAAACGTGACCTTAGGGGTTCTACAATTAATAGAAGCATAGTAGGCATGCAACTGATCTATCCCAAGAATGACATCCAAATCTACCATGTCTAATTCAACAAGATCACAAGGCAACAACTTATGCGAAATGTAAAGAGGACAACTTCTATAAACTTTCCTAGCAACAATAGAGGAACCAATATGAGTAGACACTTCATATGACTCATGCAACAACTCAGGGTCAACATGGAACTTTTTAGCAACAAAAGGGGTAACAAAGGAAAGAGTGATACGCAGATCAATTAAAGCATATACATCAAAGTCAAAGGTTTTCAACATACCAGTAACAACATCGGGAACCTCACCAACCCCTTGCCTCCCATGTAGAGCATAAAACCGATTGTGCCTTGGGGCACCACCTTGAGGAACACCTCTACCAAATAGAACTGCATTTGCACCCCAGCCATTACTGTGTTCTCTTGGACAATCCACCTTCTTGTGACCAAGTTCCCCATATTCAACGCATGCATTAGAACCTTTCAAACATGGGCCTCCATGGCTCCTTCCACATTTAGGGCACACTTCAATCAGAACCACACCACCAACACCTTGAGGCCTAGGTAAGTCATTGGAAAATCCCCTATCAATAGCATGAGAAGACCTTTGGCTTTGATGAGACCTAGCAACCTTTTGGAATTTAACCTAAAATCGGGCCCTCTTGGCCTTATGTCCCCTCCTCTTCCTCAAATTCTCCTCCTACATTTGCTCGGCATAGGTCATCAACCGAGACAAGTTCATGTCACTAATTAGCATGGC
>JAPFFP010044644.1:0-12242 GCA_026153255.1 Solanum medicagineum | reverse complement strand
ATGACATGAGTATTAGGCGGCAGGACCGCAGCGGAGACCTTGTCGGCCTGCATTTATGTATATGTATAAATAGATATATATCTGTATTGTTGTCTGGGATGTTGCTGAATTGTATTTGTAGGTGAGGTTAGCTAATAAAACAGAGAAAACTCTGCCGAAATTACAGTAGGTTTCCAGGTCGGATTAATTGGGAAATTCAGGTTAGTATGTGTCTAGGTGCCCTATTGGGCACTGGTCACGACCCTAGCTTAGGATGTGACATTTGGGATTGTCGACATCAAAATGGGGCAAAGGGACGTAACGTATGCCACCTATTTGTATGTTACGTAGAATTGTCATATGTTGTGCTTTGTGGGCTATTGTAAGACTGTTATGGAACTATAATAGGATGCACATGGTATGTATATGAGAATGTGTATTAGAAAATATGATTAGGGGCGGAAACATTAAAAGAATACGCTCGGGTTTTTAAATACCCGTTTGCTACCTGTATGTTGTTTTTTTATGAGATTGGGCTACCAAGATGTATCGATTGGCTACTAATGCTAGTTTTATCACCTACTATATTATAGATAAATATTTGGAGGAAGGGAAGGTTATCTCGAGGTAATAGCGAGGTCGTACAGCGAGGTATGTAAGGCTACTTGATTTCGTCTTATTTGGCGTGAAACATAGATCCATCCTTGGTACATATAGGCTATGACATAACTATTTACCATTTCTCAACTCTTTCACTTGTTCATATGCTGCCATACATAGTCACCTTTAAATCTGCATACATACTTGGATACCAAGATACACGAATTCATTCTACTAAATAAAGTTCATGTGTTGCTCTACCTCTTATGCATTTCATTATTGGTGTAAATTACTCCTTTCATTGTGGTGTCGTCTTTTGTGATTATTTACATTTCATATGTCGTATCTACAGTCCTACAACTCCAATGTTATGACCACCAAAAGAATCATCTCAAAGGTAATTGAAAGATAAAGTAAAGTATATTGCTTTTGGATGGGTGGTACCCTGAGGGGTGGAAGAATCACCTAGCCAGGGTCGATCCTATCACGGGGGGTAGCCTAAGGGGTTAAAGGAAAAGCCTAGCCAAGGCCGATACTGATATAGATTTACCACTGATCAGCTGGTTATTTGTATACATACTGTGCACAGACTATACAGTAAAGGTAAAGTAATAAAAAGAACATAAAGTACATGATCCCACAGTATAACTGAAGGTGGTCTCTTATCTTACACCAGTGCATAGTCTCATTTGAGTTGTTACTTTATGTACAGTATTTCCTACCTTACATGTTCAGTACATTATCTCATATTGACATCCCTTAAGAGAAACTTGTATTTCATGCTGCAGGTATAGGTGCTAGTAGATCTCCCCAGTAGGAGTACAGGATATCCAGCTATTGTTACCAAGCTCCAGGTTGCTTCGGAGCTTTGTGTGTCTAGAGCTTATATTTTGTATTGTATAGTTAGTCGAGGCGGGTTCTGTCCTGACCCTTATGAGATACTTTTCCTTATCTAGAGGCTTTGGAGACTATGTAAACTAAAGTGTGGTCATGTCTCGTACTTTAGACACCGTGGCCCCAACGGCCTAGCCATATGCATTTACTTTTGGCTTGTTATTATTGTCTACTTTCTTAAAGGCATGTTGAATGTAGAAATCCCTCATAATATGTACAGAAAGCGCATAGATATAGGTTGGTTCTCCCGAGCCTTATTGGCAACAGGTGCGATTCCGCCTTAATGGGACTTTGGGTGTGACAGTTGGATTATGAAGTAAGGTTTATGTTTTAATAATGTTTAGTTCTGTAATGATGTATCAAGGTCGCTGTACTATTTTGTTCTACGTAGAAAATCGAGGGTCAGTGTGTTGTCCTAAGTGTGGTTTTTGTAGAAATTGAGGGTTGATTAATTGAGGACTATTGTCTCACGTCCTCCACCTATTTTTGGAACTGTTTTTGGACTATTTTAGGAATATGGTTTATGAATAAATGTGGTGGGAACAGTTTGGTTGAAGTTGATACAGGTTTGGAATGGTTAACATTGAAATGTAGTGAAGGGATGCAATGTTATGCTGCCTGTGTAATTGTTAAGCGTTGTGCTTTTTGGGCTGTTGTAAGACTATTATGACACTAAAATAGGTGGCACATGATAGGTATATGACAATGTCTATTAGAAAGTACAATTAGAGGTGGAAAGGTTGAAAGAAAACGTGCAGGTTGATAACTACACGCTTGCTGCCCGTGTGGTGTTTTATTATGAGATTGGGCTACCAAAAATGTGTTTATTAGCTGCTGATACTAGTTTTATCACCTACTATATTGTAGATAGTTATTGTTGTTGTTGTTGTTGTTGTTGTTATTATTATTATTATTATTATTATTATTATTATTATTATTATTATTATTATTTTGAAAAATCTCTTTTATAATCTATTTTGTTTCAAAACTAGTTAAATAATGCAAGTTAAATAATTCATATATTTGCAAATCTAATAGCTACTTCTCTTAAAATAGTATAGATAAAGGAATATGATGTAGTGATACTGTACAAAGTGAAAGTTGATAGTGCAAAAATCAAAAAGACATTTTTTATCTTAAGAGATATTTTATAAATTTTTACACCTAAATAGAGGTGTTTGCAGTTTTATATATTGCTAATCAATAAATTACCAAGAAAATAAATTATATATGACTATGAATAGAATAACTTATTTATTTTTAATATACAACTATCATGGAAGGATCAGTGGTGCTCTCATCACCATGAGTAATAACCATCTTACATCGTTCCATATTCTTTAGGTTTTGTATTGTGTTGCTGGGCAATGTCCATTTTTGACATTGATTGAGTTGAGTTGATACTTGACCGAATTGTTGTTCCAGCCATTTGATAGCAAAAAAATGAGATTTGATCTTTTGATTGATGTTGGAGTTATCGGACTTAATCCCCCTCAAAGTCTCATCATGTGTGTCAACCATCCTCACCAGTTGGTTAAGCATCTCCTCAACCCTAGGAGTATAGGCACTCGTATCACGATGGTGGGGAGGCACACAACGACCATTGCTATAGCCATCGTTTCGATCCCAGTATGCATATCTTTCCTATCCCCTCTGCCTGTCGTGGTAACCTTCATGGTTGCTTCTATAACTATCTAGTTTTCGCGTCTGCTTTATTAGCCCCTCCATGTTGGTATAATTTCGAGCAAGCGCTTGCATGATCTCCTCATTTATCCTTGCTTGCCCGAACTCATACCAACAGTACTCGAGCTTTTGGTAGAGGGCCTGTTACTTGACACCACACGCGATTCAACTTGGCCGCCATGAAATGCCCCTTAACGTTGCTCGGAAAGATCCTATGATGCATTTTTTTAATATCTTAAAATTCGTATAGAATTTCACAAATCTAACTGCATATTCTTGTTCAGAGGGCAAAATTGTGTGGGAAAATATTTACCTACAAGGTATAGGTTGCTCCTATCAAAAAAATAAATTTTTTGGTGAAATTTCGTAAAACAGTAGTTGTATACGCCCAGGCCGCGATGCGGACCTGTCGCGACCTAGTTCAAAAAATTTCTTTTTAGTTAGGGGAAATTGGGTAATAACCCAATTGCCTGTATTGATGGAAAACACTCATGCCTTGCCATTTCTCACACCAAAAGCTCTCAGATATCTCTCAAAATCCTCTTCAAAAGATCATCAACTATCTCATTAAAATTCAAGAATATCAAGAACTTGCTTTAGATTTAAAGAACCCAATTCAACCTTCAAGTTTTTCTCAAGTACTTCTTCAAGAAAATTCCAAGATTAAGGTATGTAGATCTTCATCCATGAGCCTTTTCACCCATGGAGCCCCAATATTAATTTTACTAAATTTCTTGATTCTAATGGGTAATTCTTTATGGTATTTTCTATTATCACCCCATTACATGAAATATGTGGGAAATATATTGGTTATTGATTTATTGATGCATGGGCTCCTACTAATGATCGAGATTATGATATGTTTATTACATTAAAACTTTGTAAGTTATGGCATCTTGAAAGACTTGAAAAATATTATGAATTGGTTAATGGTATTCATGACACCCAAATAGGAGTTTTGCAAGTATGTTGGTGAGTTGTTTGACTTCTAAATGACTTTAATTTACCCCTCTCATGTTCTTTACTCTTGAATTCTATAATTTTGAGCTTAAATACATATACCCACCATGTTTTGACTAGTTATATGGCAAATCTCTTATGTGATGAAGGCTTTATGGTAAGACGTGTGACTTATGAATGTTGTTAATGTTGAAGGGAAATTAAGCATGTTATGAGTTCATGAGAATGTTATAAATATTATGAATGATATGGATCCCAACCCTTTCTTGTATGAAACATTATGATTTCAAGATTTAATCCTTCATGGGTACTTCCTATTATGCATTATACATATGAGTTATGCTTGATTTTATCAAGAATTGATTGACTATGCATGGATACCTATTGAAAGCTTATTCCATGAGTTGATTTTTATCTATTGAAGCTTTGCATGATGTGAACTATGAAAATAATGAAAGATTGTGAACTTTTGAGATGAATTTCATGATACTCAAATTAAAGGTTTTACTACGATGTTGGCGGGTTGGTTTGCATGACTTCAAAATAATTTAATCTCAATCTTCCATATTTTATACTATCTAGTCGCATGATCTTGAGCATGTGTCCATGTACCCACCAAGTTTGACAAAACTACATGACAAGGATTTTTAAGTGGATGATGAATTATTGCATGATTTGTAAATCAAGTGTTTCCATGATAATTATGGGCTCCCAAGCATGTATTAAACTCATGAAAGGTTTCTATGATTTACAAGAGACAAGTTGAGACTTATTCTATAATTCTACCCTCTTGTGAGCAAATTATGTCTATTTGAGGGGTCAAGCATGATTACTATTTTACCCTCATGTTCAAGCTAAGCTCACTAGTAGAGTTCAAGCATGTTACAATTGTAACAACTGATAAAGTTACTAAAATATCCCTAAAATAGAATCGTGCGCATAACGCGTCTTCCCAAACTCCTATGGAGAATCCGAGACCGGATTTGTGATCAGAATGAAAAATTGAGTGGGACAATGGTCCCTGTCGGGTTTTAGAGCGATCAAGTAAAAAGATAATTTTTCATAATTAAATCAGAAAACAGTGTTGATGCATGCCCAGGGCGTGACGCTCCTGTGATGAGCACTCACACTTATTTGTTTAAGAATTTTTCGACGGAAATTAAAAATTCATTCAGAGGATTTTTGAAAGAAAATACACTGGTCCACGCCCGAGGTGCGTTGCGGACCTATGTAAATTCCAAGGCTTTCTTTCATTTAATGGGAGTATTTCAGACATTTCCCAACTCCTCCTAAGTTTAATAAATGAGTATAAGGAATCTTTTACATCAAACCAAGTCCAAAGAATCTGTACCAAGTAAGTTTTCGTATGAGTAGATAGAAGGGTCAAATCCAAACGACCATATATCCTAATGTATAATGTGTTAGGGGACCCATAATATATCAAATCGAAGATATTTGAATTAGCTTTCTATTGCATCTAATTTCGTCTTAATTGAAGTTCGAAGTAGAAAGTTATGACCATTTTAGTGAAAGAGTGCAGAGCTTTCTGAAGGTCCGTGCCCAAAGCGCGTCACCAACCTGATGTAGACCCTTACTGGATAAGCTAATGAAATTTTTTTCTTTTTATTTTGAGGTTACTTTTATGCTAAAACCTTTGGGGTCTATTTAAGGTCCTAAAACCCATAATACGTCAGTTTTCATAATTAAAAACCATCTCCTTCTCTCCTAAACGTAAACGCTCAAGAATCATCAAGAAAGTCATCAAGTTAGGATTAGCTCTCAAGATTCATCCTCAAGGTAAGTTATTCTTCATGAATTTTAATCTACTTAACCCAAATTTCTTCATCTATTCATGAATCTCTACTAGAATCTTAAGTTATAACCTAGGGTTTCAAGATAACGAATTCAAGAATCCCAAGAAAGGATTTCTTGATTCTTCTTTTCCAAGAATTAGGGTTCTTCATCAAGAACTTTAAAGATTCTGAATCAAGAATCGAATCAAGAGAAGCACTTCAAACAATGTATTTCCAAGTTCTTCCACTATAAAGGAACTACTGAGATCGAGGATTTTCTCTAAAAAAGCTAGTATTAATCAAATTTCAATTGTAATATCAACTTTCCAGGTATGCAAGGCTAAACTAAGAGCATGGAATTGTTCTCCCATGTGTCCCACAGATGTTCATAGATGAGTTAAGATTCCATGAGTTCCCATACATAATGTGTTGAAGAATTATCTTGATTAAATTCTTGAAAACTATATTACTTACATGTATTTTCATACGTTGATGATCATCATAAATTTTTTTTAATTCAAGAGATATTGTATAACCCTATATATTAACTTTTGAAAGTATGAGAATGAACTTAGGTGATGAGTCTAGAGTCTAGAGTCTTGATGATGTAAATGTGCTTGTTGTTGTGGCTCTGGTCCTGAATTGAATGTGTTGATGAGATTGATATCAGAGTATTAAAGAGGTTGAACTTAATCAGGTTGAACTTAATCTTAAAAGAATGTTCCTAATCCATTGAGTTGATGGTTGATGAGATGAGTTGATGTTCTTTGTCCCAAAGAGACTAACTGATGAGAAATCTTGAATGTTTGATAGCTTATGAGCATGTTTAGTCCTGGGAGGAGTATTGAGTACTGAAATGAGTAAAAAATGAGTACCACTCACACTCATTAACTATATGGACAACATAGGAGACGATTGGACCGCGAAAATGGATGTTTCCTTAGTCCCAAAGGAGACTTGATAGAATTATGGATCCACCGATAGACACGTCCTCTACCCCAACAAGGTACTGGACGGATTTGGCAACAACTACTTTATTATCATCACCAGATCATAGGTGATGGTTACCGGTTAGAAGAACTCCCAGATAGGTTTCATCTTGATGCTACTCTGATGTTGATGTGATGGTATTAGTCTTAATTGATGTTGATGAGTCAATGTATACTCTCTATTCTTGTTTTAGATAGATATTTGACATTTTGACTGGTTATTATTTCTGAGGTGATGTTGTACCATATTATTCTACCCGTTTTTGTTTTTATTCAGTTGTTTTACATACCATACATTCCACGTACTAATGCTACTAGGTGTTGCATCATTTTGCGATACAGATATATGGATTAAGGATCGTCAACTAGTGCATCGTTGAAGGTCTAAGAAGTTCAGCTGATTGGTGAGCCTCCCCTTCTTCGGAGGAATCATTACATTTATTTTCATCTTGCTTTTAGAGTTAGATTTGATAAACTTTACTTTATTTTGAGGTAGCCATGGGTCTGTCATGGGCACCACTTGATAGTCATAGTCTCATAGAGGCTTCATAAACTAGAGTCGAATGTTGATGTTAAGACTTATTAAGCTAGTTCTTTCCACTAGCCCCTTTTATTTATTGATATTATTTTGAGACTAGAGGAGATGTGCCCATTACTTTCCTTATTCTTCTGCTGATTGTCCTAAGTTTATTGATTGAATGAATGTGATGACCCCAAATGGTTCGCTTGGGAACTAACAATTGTCTCTGAGTGCCGATTACGTCTAGGGTACCCTCTCAGGGCATGACAAACTTGGTATTAGAGCATAGAGTTCAAGTGTCCTAGGGAGTCTGTGAAGCCGTGTATAGTATAGTCCTTATTATTGGTGTGAAGCGCACCAGATCCATAATAAGGAGGCTATAGGACATTACGAAAAGTTTCTCTTCTTTCAGATTCTGAATCGTATGATATTCATACGATTTCTTAAGAAATCTACGATCATTCATGAGATGCTCTAAACCTTTTGACTATGCCTTATCCACGAGAAAATAGAGACAGTAATGTTCACACTTTTGTAGATGAGATCCTCTGTGATAAAGTAATCAGAATGGTAGAGACATTGCACCAGGTATGAGAGATGCCGACTTGTATGCTAAGTTAAGTGACTAGAAAGAGTGCACTATTACTTTTATGAATCATGCATTTAAGTAAGCTCTAGATGTACCAGAACCTTTTTCAATACTTGCCTATGGGGGCTCTTCTAGGAGGCATGATAACAATTCTGCAACGCACAAAGCATGAATTAGAACAAAATTTTCATAGAGCATAACCCCATAGCATGATTCAGAACATGAAAGAAGTGAAAAAATTCCTGATGTTCTATAGCCTCCTGCTTATCAAGTGTTGTCGACAACATACCCATAAACAAGACTCCACTAGATACAACTTTATAGACTCCCTAGGATACTTGAACTCGTGGTTTGATACCAAGTTGGTCATGCCCCGGGATGGTACCCTAGAAGTAACCGACACCTAGAGACTATTGCTAGTCCCCAAGAGAACCACTTGACCTTATCACATCCATTCAATCATAAATTCTACTAATTAGCAGAGATAAAAGAAGAGTAAATGGGCATATCTTATCATCTAGTCTCAAAATAGTATCATAAATAAAAAGGCCAGTAGAAAGAAATAGCTCGCAATCTTATCAATCAACATCTCTAGTCTCAGAAGGACTCATCTCAACTCATCTCATCTCATCTCGACTCAAAGTACGCAAGGTGGGAACTTTCTGTGAGTTTCTCTTAACCGACAACAATCACATATGAGCCAGTACAACAATCACGCTAATGTTGCCACAGTCATTCCATACTTTCCAGGTAAGGAACGAGTATGATCCACAGGGAATCTAAACTCAGTCATCCTCTATTGTTTTAGGGATGTAAACTCGACAAGGGACCATGAGATGTAATGGTTCAATGCACTCCTATGCATGCCAGCGTAGGTAATGAGTGCAATTGGGACTCACTCTTACTCATTTCAGTGCTCGGTACTCCTCCTAAGACTCAATGCTCATAAGAATCCTCCTCATCATCTTAAGTAGCCTCATGGAAGCACTCATCATCTCAACTAATTTCATGGAGACTCTCATTATTTCATTAACTCAAACTCAAAGGTCCTCTATTATTTTAGGGACATAAACTCATCTCAATTAACTCAATTCTTAATTCGAGAACTCAGGGGCTCAGATCATCAATTAGAAGAATTCATTTAGATAGAACTCAAGAACTTAATTATGAAGACTCATAGGATCATCAATCTCAACTAACTCAACCTCATACTCACATGAAGATTTCAATCAACATACTCAAGTCAAGGCTCTAGACTCCATCCCTAGGTTCATTCATGCATACTTTCACAAAATAACCTATAAGGTTTATACAATATCTCATGAAAAGTATTCAATTAAAAAAAATAAGTTTATGATGATCATCAACATATGAAATTAAATATAAGTAATAAAAATTTCAAGAAAACCTTCAAAAAACCATCCAACAATCATGTGTGGGGATTCATAGACTCTCAACTCATCTATGACTTTCTATGGGGCACATGAAAGAACAATCTCATGCTTTTAGTTTGGCCTTACATACCTGAGATGAAGCTTCAATGATCAATCTACAAGAATTCTCCTTGAATTTCCCCCAATCAAGCTTTTCTCTTCTCTTCTCTCAAGCCCTAATCTTTCAAGGGCAGTGAAAAGGACTTAAAATGGGGATTAAGACGCTATTTACTCATTAAAATAGTTTAAATTGATCGTGTTTTGAGTTTAGGAGGGATTGGAAATTGATTGGAATGCCCCTCAAAATAAAAGAGAAAATTTCATCCCGAAAATGTCCTGTCCGCATCGCGGACTAGGCGCGGACATATGTATTTCCTGTCCGAAATCTCTCATCAAAAATAATTTTAAAAAAAGGAAAAGTGTTGCTCTTCATCCCTGGCGCATCACGCATTGGGCACGCATCGACACTGTTTCGTAATTAATTATAAAAAATTATCTTTTGACTCCATCGCTCTAAAATTTGACCGAAACCATTTTCCCACACAATTTTTCGTGTTGATCGCGAATATGGTCTCAGATTTTCCATCATAGCTTCAGAAGACACATTATGCGCATGATTCTATTCTAGGGGTATTTTGGTAATTTCATCGGGTCTTACAAGAGTACTGTTGAGTATTTTATCTTTCAAACTTCATTTATTTTGGGGATTATTTAATGATATCTTTATATTTTCTTTGATACTTTTATTTGAGTATTCTTCCGCTATTGAGTAAGGTGTGACGATAAGTCCAGGTGGTTCCCTTGGGGAATCAACAATAGTTCTTCAAGTGTCGGCCACGCCGAGGGTACCTGCCCAGGGCGTGACAGATCTCATATAATAGATGTATCCAATTTCTATTCTTGCCCAACCAAAATGTTTTCATATTGATTTTCTACTTCATTTTTTCCCCTATATTTCATCTATATCTTGTTATTATAGCTTTTGAGTTGTTTGTTAACATGAACAACATGATTTCTAGCCAGACATCATTTCCTATTGACTCCAGAAGGATGAGCTAGTATATTTCAAATTACTTTCGCAACACCCTGTGAAATTACTAAAATGCCCCTAAACTTGGTCGTGCACTTAACGTATCTTCCCAAGCTCTGCTGGAAAATCTGAGACCGAATTTGAGATCAGTGCAAAAAATATAGTCGGAAAATGGTCTCGACTCGGCTTTAACGTGAAAGAACGCGAATTAATTTTTCCAAAGTGAGCTTAAAACAGTGAGGTTTCCGTGCCTCTTCCGTGATGCGAAGAGGACGCGGAACCACACTTATCCTTTTTCAAAAATTTACAAAAAAATGAGAGTTTGCAAAATAACTGAAGAAGAACAATAGTGCGCGTCGCACATTAGTGTACGAGGGAGCTGATTTTTCTTTTAAAATTTGGAAAGGGTAATTTCGTCCTTCCCGACATATTTTTATATCCGCCACACAGTTTTTGAAGTATAATTGGTATAAAAGGGGTTTTTAAACTCAAAACTACTCTAAGTCTATTAATTTTACGCTAAGTCTAACAAAGAAAAAGGAGAGGAAAGAAGGGTTTCAGAGGGAAATTTAAGATTCTTCAAAGATTCGTCATTCCCAGGTATGTAAAGGCTACCCAAAAGCATGGGATTGACCTCCCATGTGCTAAAAAAGAGTTAGGATGACAGAATTCATGAATAGAATCTTGATTTAGGAGTTCTTGAAAGTTTCTTGAAAAATTCCTCCAAATTCTTGAATAATTGCTTTAATTCTTGTACACTATCTTGAATGCATGTTTTCAATTCCTTAAACTATAATTTTATATCATGAAGTGATGATCATCATGCATACTTTTACTGTATGTTTCCATTACTATGTTATTGTGACTGGATCCTTAAAATTTCCTCTCTATAATGACTTAAATAATGAACTTAAGGGATGTCTAGAGCCTTGAATGTTTGAGAATGATGTGTGACTGAGTCTGAGTCCTGAATTGTGTATGTGGATGACTGAGAGAGCTAAAATTATTGCTGATAGAGTTGAATGGGATAAAAAATCCCCTTAGATTGGATAAATAGTCTTGTCCATAGAGGTTGGGTGATGAGAGTTCTTGATGGATGATAGACTTATGAGCATATTGAGTCCGGTGAGGAGTATTAACACCGACATGGGTAAGAGTGTGTCCCACTTGAACCCATTAACTATGTGGCCAACGTAGAGTAGGATTGGATCCTGAAAGTGAATGTTTCCTTTGTCCCAAAAGAGGACTTGATAGACTTTTGGATCCATTGACAGACTTGCCCTTTGCCCCGGCAAGGTACTGGACGGATGTGGCAACGACATCTCTTCGTTGTATCAATACCGGCTCATAGGAAGTAGTTGTCGGTTATAGAAACTCCCAGAGAAGTTTCCTGATGATAGAACTCTGATGTGATATGAAGGTTTGATGCTTGATATCTAGTGAGTTGATAGAGTCTTGTCTCTTATATCTGAGGTGAGGCTGAGTGGTTGATAAGTATCAATGATACGGTTTCCTTTTTCTTAGCCTATTTTACGTATAGTACATTCTAAGTACTATTTCCCCTCTGGCCCTATATTGTTTTATGATGCAGATTCGATAGACCGAGGACTTCAGCAGCCAGATCGTTGAGGTTTAGAGCTCTTCATTCCTAAAAGTGATGAGTCCTCTCTAGCATTCAAAGGATATTTATTTTTATGATTGGATAGTCTTTTAGTTAATAGTTGGTAGCCATGGCTTGTTATGGTACCGTCTTAGGCTATAGTATAACGGCT
>JAPFFP010044643.1:0-12243 GCA_026153255.1 Solanum medicagineum | reverse complement strand
TATAGACACACACACACACACACACTGATGCTAGTCACATCACTGCCACATGGTGTAGTTTGATGCTGCCAAGTGGCAGCACCTCAAAGTGTCATATTGCCCCTTTCTTTTCAGCCACCTTCCAATCCTTTTTTCGAACTACAATTTTTGAAAATGAACTATGCAACCATATGAATTTTGACATTTTGGATCCAATGGTGTAGTTGAAATTTCCAACGAAGCTTCTCACAATAAAATATCGGTCCCATTTCTTTATATTTAACTTTAACAGAAAGCCCCCGGGGGGGGGGGAAATCACATTCGAAAGTCCTTGGTATCAAATGAAGGATCGTCATAGAACAAACTTGACATTCTAGAGCTAACCGAGCTATCAAAATTCTCATCTAGTTCACATTTCTGAAGGACTTTGATTGAGTCAAATATTGACCAATTCTAGCGGATAAATTTGCAAACCATGATATAACCTCACCAGACATACTCCTAGACTAATTTGACTAGTCCAGAACTAATCAAATCGTTAGAATTCTGTGTTGAGGCCATTTACTAGGATTTTACCCAAAAATTCATGTTACCGGTATAACTTCTTGATTAGCTTAAAACCCCACATAAGTCCTAAACAACCCATCCAACTACCATGCCAACAATCTCATCAAGTTAGTAATGGTCAGAGGTCACTAATGATGTTCACTCTCCAATAAGAAAGCGGTCGTTGTCAGCAATTAACCTAACCGAGGTTAGGTTTGAATCCATAGGGAATACAGGGCTTGATTACAATACTTCACCACTAATCATTTCTAATATTTATGACTACAATCTCTAAATGGGAGGGGGGTTGTGATTCAAAAACAAAACAAAACTACCACTAACTATAACGCAAGGAAACACTCAACTTTGGGGACAACTTGGGAATTGTGTTCCCTATGGTTTGCCTACTTGATTACCCTAGATAACATAACTGCAATTGGTGATTTGCATGCAGGATGATAACTTAGGTTCTTCTAGCCTTTTTGTGAAGGTGAAGGTCGAATTTTACCATGGCACTTGGTCGGCAACCATGCGTTCCAACTAATCGTTACCTATTGTCCCAGTCAACCTCCCCTTCATCAGGCTCGGTTGATTAGACGAGAACACATCAATCGAATTCTGTCATCTACTTCTCTTTTCCTATTCATCACTACCTTGGTCAGGATCGTGATAGTAGGCAGGGTTTGGTGTTGGCCACCACCAAACAACAATAATAATGAAGGGAAATAGATAATATATGCAAAACCCCAATCATGGAAATGCAAGAAACCTAGGTCATATTAATGTCAACTACCCATTGTTCCCATAACCCCAAGCTATGGGTGGTTAGCTACTCATGGCTAGGCAAAACAATAAAAAATGTACATACAAGACATAAATGAGAGCTTTACCAATACTAATGAAGAAAATAGGCACCACAAGTTGCAAATCCACAAGCTTAATTGATCAGCAATGAGTAATAGGCAATATTTGCACTCCCCAAAATGGGTTTTCCAAGAGAGAACAATAAACTACTCTAAAAACTAAGAAAAGATTCAAAATGTAATTGTAGGTTGTCTACTGGTTGAACTTCCTATAAAAGCCTAATTTAAATATATATAGTATTTACAAAACAACCCTAGAATTTACACAGAAAAGACAGCTGGCAGCTGACAAGTTCTGCATATACGACTCGTAGGATGACCTATGAGTCATAGTCGGGGTCTCGTATCAAGTTCTTGGCATCTTGGACTAAATCGATATGACCCATAGGTACGATTCGTTGCTTGAGCTACAAGTCATTGCTTGAGGAACGACTCGTATGTTGCTCTCGTAGTCTTGGCCTTCAGTTTTTGGTCCAACATTTTTGCCTCTCTGATTGTTGCTACGAGTCCACCTGTACGAGTCGTAGTGTATCTTACGACTCATAGGATGTCTTCATAGGAGTGACCTTCACTTGGCAGATTTTAGAATTTTTAGTCTCTGATTCTTGCTACGACACACCCTACGACTCATAGCTTGAGCTACGACTCGTAGATGGGCTCTATGGCCTATGCTTCAACAACATCTGCAAATTTTCTTCAAAATCATGCCAACGTAACTTTTCTGCAAGATTAACAAAAACACATCAAAACCATAAAAAGTTGCTTAAAGAACTCACAAAACCCTTGTTTCAGGCACCAAATGTATTGTATTTTGACAGCACATCCACACCCTCAACTTAGAATTATTGCTTATCCTCAAGTGATGACTGAATCTACGCAGACAAAAAAAAATACATAGCAACTATACTAATGGATATATAACAGACCCTTTGATTCAGGTACCCAACTACTATTTTCAAAACATGCTTGCAAATTTATTAAGCATATAAGAACATAATGAGATACCTGGCAATCCAACTATGACAAGCTAAGGAGCATTAACTGTCCACAATCTCTGGTATAGTCATATGCTATTCAAGTAGTGCAGTTTCCCTTACTGGAAAGAAGTCTCTCATACTCACTCAAAAGCATTTAGAAGTCAGGGACTGAGAAACCATTCTCACTCTCACAATTAAAATTCAAGCATACTGACTAACACCATAGGCTTGCCTATATACTCATCTTCTGGCTTGGAGATAAAATGGAGTTGGATCACTTTAGGACATATAGGCTTGTAACATAGGCTCAGGGTGCTTTGGTATTTTGGCAAATAGTGACTAAAAGCCATCCTTGAACCATGTTTATCAACACTCTTTGCTTTCATAATCTACCCCTTTTTAATCACTCCACCCTTATTCTCCTATTTTGAACTTTTCTCGAGTGCTTTCTTTCTCTTTTTCAGTTTTACCTCTATTTCAAACTCATTTTTGCTACTCTTTCTCAATTCAAGGCACTTTTCTTCTCTCTTTCTTCACTCGGTTCATGTCTTTTCATTTCTTTCTTGATTTCCCAACTAACCACCTTATTATTATTACTTTACCAGCATAAGGGCCACGCTCAACTTAGGCTTATAGCCTCAGGTGAAGTACACAATATCTATGCCTCAAACCAGGGCCACTAACTGCAGCCATCCTCAACTTAGGCCTTTGGCCTCAATCAAGGTTCACATGTTCAAGGATAGACCCGGGTTAATATCAAGGTATTTCATCAAACAAGGTTAAGCTAGCAAGGTATCAAAAAAGAATGAGTACATGAAAAGCTCAAGATTCTGGAACAAGGGATTCACTCGCTCATCAGGTGGGTCATTTAGGCCAAAAGTGCTTCCACTCAAATAATAAAGGCCTAAGATCTTTCCCATATTCACCACATCACCAAACCAATTTCAGAGTAACAAGGCAAGTTCTGGGTCTATACAAGATGCATGAATACAGCAAAATAAGCTCACAACATACATCGCAATTGCATCCACAATCAAGTATAGACTCACAGGTCATGTTTCAATCTCATCTTACCTGCACAATATTAGAACAAACATTGTCAACTACTCAAACATGTATGAATGCATCAACAATCACAACCTCAAAAATTTTGAGGGTACTTAATTTTTCATCAAAACATTAAAAGCACATCAAAAAATTATGTATATGTCAATAGATAACATTACTATGAATTTAGCCATTATCTACAAAACCTAAACATGCCGGTGCAACAGAAAAGTAAACATCTACAAGGAAAAAGAAGCACGGCAAGAAAACCTTGGGATTAAAAATAGGGGAAGTTATGGACTTGAGGCTACTCAGACTTCACCTTAATCCATAACTTCCCAGACCCCACCAAAATAGGATACTTTGTCCGCAAAATAAAAACAAAAGGAAAAAGGTGCAAGGGGCGTACCTTGGGTTGCCTCCAAGGTAGCGCCTGATTTATTGTCGTGGCACGACAAGAAGCTGTTATGTTCATGACTCTTCAAGGTCCTAATCTTCCACTGTTTTTGATTTCATCCATATCACCCATAAACCGTTTGACCCTTTGTCCATTGACTTTGAAAGTTTTGCCATCCCAGCTTTCCAGCTCGATGGCTCCATGAATGAGGACATGCATTACTCGAAAAGGCCCCATCCACCTAGATTTGAGTTTTCTAGGAAACCACCTCAACCTAGAGTCATAGAGTACGACCATGTCCCCTTGAGCATATTGGCGATCTTCAATTATGCGATCATGCTGAACTTTCATTTGTTGCTTGTACAAGGAGGAGCTGTCATATGTCTGCAGTCTAAACTCATCAAGCTCATTCAACTGCATCAACCTAGAAGTTGCAGCTTTAAGATGATCCAGATTCAGCTTCTTCAATGCCTATAGTGCCTTGTGCTCAAGTTCGACCAGTAGGTGACAGGCCTTTCCAAATACCAGTTGATAAGGAGACATTTTGATGGGAGTTTTTAAGGCCATCTGGTAGGCCCATAAAGCATCATCTAACTTCCTTGACCAATCAGCGTGATTCACTTTTACTGTTTTGGATAAGATTTGCTTTATTTCCCTTTTCGATACTTCCACTTGTCCATTATTTTGGGATGGTACGGGGTTTCCACTTGGTGCTTCACATCATATCTTTCAAGGAGAGCTTTGAACAGTCAGTTGCAAAAATCAGAGCCTCCATCACTGATAATAGCTCGTGGTGTACCAAACCTGGAAAAAATGTTTTCTCGAAGAAACCCCGTGACACACTTACCCTCATTGTTTGGCAAAGCAATGTCATCCACTCGCTTGGAGACATAATCATCTGTAACCAGGATGTGTTTATTACCATGAGAGCTGATGAAGGGTCCCATAATCATGGGCGTTTTGATGTATAGAGGGCCAATAGTAGCCATATTGCAATACTTTATAAGCAATTCGAGATCCACTATGATGACCACCCCCCAATGAAAAGTGACATGCTTCAAGAATGCTCATCATTTCTACCTCTAGAACACATCTACGGATGACCCCATCCGCACAAATGCGAAACAAGTATGGCTCATCCTAGAAGAACTTCTTTACATCATGCATAAACTTGCTACACTAATGGGTGTTCAAATCAGGAGGCACAATATCACTCACCAAATAATTAGCATAATCTGCAAACGAAGGTATAAGATCATCTGACGCTACCAGAACTCTTTCATTGGGGGATGAGTCATTTATGTCCAGCGCATCATCAAACTTCACCATAACCTCATCTTCCAATCTGGAAAGGTGATCGACAACCTGATTTTTCGACCCTTTCCTATAATCACGTCAAAATTGAATTCCTACAAGAGCGGTACACATCTAATTACTCTTGGCTTTGCATCCTTCTTTGCCATCAGATATTTGAGTGCCACATGATCTATATGCACAATCACTTTAGCTCCCAACAAGCATGAACGAAATTTTTCAAATGAAACCACCAATGCAAGTAATTCTTGTTCGGTCACAGTGTAATTCTTCTAGGCTACATTCAATGCTCTGTTGGCATAATAGATCGAGTGTAAGACTCTCTCTCTCTCTTCGTTCCCCTAACACCACACCAAGTACAACCCCACTTGCATCACACATTAGTTCAAACGGTTGTGCCTAGTCTGGAGCTATAATAATGGGTGCTGAGGTCAGCCTTCTTTTCAATTCCTCGAAGGCGTGCATGCATGCATCATCAAATACAAACTTCGCGTCTTTTTCTAGCAACTTACACAAGGGTTGCGAGATCTTGGAGAAATCCTTTATGAAATGGCGGTAGCACCCAGCGTGGCCTAGAAAACTTCTGATACCTTTTACTGAAATTGGTGGTGGCAATTTCTCTATCACCTCAATTTTTGCTTTATACATCTCAATTCCCTTGCCTGAAACTCTGTGACCAAGTACAATGTCTTCTTTGACCATAAAATGGCATTTCTCCAAATTTATCACCAAGTTACTCTCGGCACACCTCTGAAATACATCACGCAAATGTAAAAGGCATTTTTCAAAAGATTGGCCGACAACACTGAAGTCATCCATGAACACATCAATAGTACTTTCAACCATGTCCGAGAAGATAGACATCATACATCTTTGAAATGTGGATGGAGTGTTGCAAAGTCCAAAGAGCATTCTCTTAAATGCAAAGATACCCTATGGTATGTAAACGTTGTCTTCTCTTGATCCTCAGGCGCAATAACAATTTGATTGTACCCAGAATAACCATCAAGGAAACAATACCATCCCTTTTATGCCAATCTATCGAGCATCTGATCCATGAAGGGCATAGGAAAATGATCCTTCTCAGTAGAAGCATTCAATTTTCTATAATCCATGCACACTCTCCATCCGGTGATTGGTCTCATGGGGATCAACTCATTCTTTGCATTAGGCACCACTATGATACCTCCCTTCTTTGGGACACACTGCACTGGACTCAGCCACTCACTGTTAGGAATTGGGTAGATTACTCCTGCATCTAACCACTTAATGAATTCTTTCCTCACGACCTCTTACATTGGGGGGTTCAACCACCTGTGATGCTCAATACTTGGTTTGTAATCCTTGACAAATTGAATCTTGCGAGTGCATATGCTAGGGGTTATGCTAATGATGTCTGAAATTGTCCACCTAGTAGCTCTCTTATATTGCTTAAGAACTGAGACTAGGGTTCCTTTTTGGGCTTCACTCGAATCTGTTACAGTGATGACAGGTAGTATGCTATTCTCGCGCAGGTATGCATATTTCAAAGCAATGGTAGTGCCTTTAACTCTAACTTCGGTGGAACTTCTATAGAGGGCTTTGTAGGTAGCGTCTCTCTGTTGCACAATTCCAACTGCAACCTTGCTTGCCACCTAGGCCCAAATAACATCCCAAGAGCATTTACTGTTTCCTCATAATCAAGAATGTTTTCACTATCAAAGTTCATCCACACGGCTGCCAAAGGATAAACCCCAAGCCTCAATTCTACCAGTATTTCTGTTTCATCATCCTCAGCCATTGAGATCATTAAGATGACTTGAAACTCAGAACTCTTTCTATCCTGCTGGCCCACTTCAAACACCACTGCTTCTTCACCGAACCTGAAAGTGAGTAGACTCTTCCCCATATCTGCTAATGTTCGCCTGTGGCTAAGAAAGGTCTTCACAAAATGATCGGAGCTGTAAAATCAACCTCACAGTCAACTATAACAAAATCTGCGGGAAATATAAATTTTTCTACTTTACCAACACATCATACAAGATCCCAACAGGCTTCTTGACTATTCTATCTGCAATCAACCACCGCATCTTTGCAGGAACAAGTCTCCCCAAACTGAGCTTTCTGAATATGGAAGGAGACATTAAATTAATGCTAGCGCCCAGATAACATAGTGCTTTAGCGAACACTAGTTCTCCTACAGGGCATGGTATGGTGAATGCACCCTGGTCTTTGCGTTTTTTTACTAATGACTTTGTAGTGATGGCACTACAACATTGAATATTTTTGGAGAGATCTTGGCTCACGTTTAGCTTCTTCTTGACTAGGTCTTTCATCCATTTGGCATGTCCCGATATCCTCTCAAGGGATTCCATTATAAGAATATCAACTGGCAGCTTCCTAAGCATTACCAGGAACTATTCAAACTTGCCTTCCTCCTTTCTCTTCCCAAGCCTCTGAGGAAAAGGAGGAGGGGGCCGCTATAAGGTTTTATACTTCTTGGGTTTCTCTTCTATGTTGCATGTCTGGGTTCCTTCACTTATTCTCTTCTTGTGGTTCCGTTCTCCACCTTTTGCATAGAGGGGTTCACAACACGTTTGCCACTCCAAGTCATCACTGCCAAGTAATGCCCTTCATTCTTAGAATTTTGAACTGTGTTGCTAGGTAGGGTGCCCTTTTGACATTGGTTCACTTGCAAAGAAACTTCCCTGAATTACTGTTGAAGTTGCTTTATCGCCACCGAGTGAGATTCTATCTTTTGGTTAATACTAGAAATATCTGCTTTCATTCCCTTTAAAGTCTCATCTTGATGGTCAGCTCGCTTCAACAACTTTTCAAACATTTCTTCAATCCCGGAATTGTTTGATCCGGCATCACGATTGTGTGGTAGCACATAAGGACCATTCCTGTAGCCCTCTCTTCTCCCCCATCCTGCGTCTGGCACTATCTCTTTCTCATAGTATCTGCCCAGGCTGTCTCTATACATCCCATCACGGTTAAAGTTCTGACCTTGATTCCCTGAACCTTGCCTCCAATAGTCCGAATTGGACCCTTGGGGGTTGTTCTAGAAACCCGCCGATTGGTTACTTACAAAACATGCATCCTCATCAAAGAATGGATCATCATAGGTAGGATCCTTCGGAGATTGGTGAGTGACTACCTTGACACTTGCTTGATTTTGCCTTAAAACCAAGTCTATACTTGTGCGACGCTGAGCAAGTTGCTCCATGATCTCTTCGTTCACCTTTGCTTGCTCATTATTGTTGTTAACCGCACAAGAAGGTTTCATCACACCTCACTCTGGTTGACCCCATGCTCGATTTGTTTTGACCACTTGCTCCATCCTTGCGGCTATCAATGCAAAAGGTTGGTCTAGGAACATGCCTTCCACAATCATGTCGGCGCAAGCTTGACTATCCTCGTTAAGTGCCAGATAGAAAATTTCAACCAAGGCATCGTTAACAATCTTGTGATCAGGGACCATCGTCAAACATTTAGAAAATCGCTCACATGTTGTGCTAATAGAATCACCTAACAATTGCTCAAAGTTGTTGATTTGGTCCTTGAGCTTCAACTTCTTAGATTTTGGGAAATATCTTTCAAGGAATACTCTCTGTAGTTCAGCCCAACTTGTGATAGTACACAGAGAATGCTCGGACAACCATACAACTACATCGCCAGTCAATGATAGTGGAAACGCTCTTAAACCCACAACATCAAGAGAAAGGTTTTGCGTCCCCATAACACTCTTGCAAACAAACACCACATTTTGAAGATGACAGTGGGGATCCTCTGAAGGTAACCTGTGAATAGTCTGCGATTTGGAGCATTTGGAGAAATCCACTCGACACTGTGAACTTAGTATTTACCGGTAAAGGAGGTAGTACTATAGCACCGGTAATGTCTATAGCCATAGGGTTCAATCCATATTGATTCCTTCTATAAGCATTTTCATTGACGTCCCTAAGTTGTGGCTTGTTACCCCTTTGTGGTGGATTCTCCTCTCTACCCATATCCTCATTCGTATTCATATCCTCCTCAACCTCGATATCTTTATTTACTTGAGCAATTCTTCTTGGTAGTTGATGGATCTCCAAATCGACTGGAACTAAGAGATTGTCTTGGCTCCTTGTGTTGAGCATACAATCTAGTATACCCAGCAAATAATATCAAACAACAAAAACAAAAACAAAAGGAAAGTAAAAGAGACTATAGAAATCAACACTACAACTAACTAATAGAGAATTCAAATCAAAATCTGGCCGTATTCCCCAACAACGGCACCATAATTTCTGATGATGTTCATGCTCCAATAAGAAAGAAGTCGTTGTCAGTAATTAACCAAACCGAGGTTAGGGTCGAATCCACAGGGAATACAAGGATTGATTACAAGACTTCACCAGTAATCATTTCTAGTATTTATGACTACAATCTCTAAATGGGGGGATAGGGGGTTTGTGATTCAAAAACAAAATAAAACTACTACTAACTATTATGCGAGGAAACACTCAATTTCGGGGACAACTTGGGACTTGTGTTCCCCATGGTTCCCCGAATTAATTACCGTAGATAACATAACTATAATTGGTGATTTGTATATAGAATGGTAACTTAGGTTCTTCCGGCCCTTTTGTGAAGGTGAAGGTTGAATTTCACCGTCGTGCTTGATTGACAACCAGGGCGTGCCAACTAATCATGTTACCTATTATCCCAGTCAACCTCCCCTTGGTCAGGCTCGGTTGATTAGATGAGAACACATCAATCGAATTATGTCATCTACTTTCCTTTTACTATTCGTCACTACCTTGGTGGAGATCGTGATAGTAGGCAAGGTTTGGTGCTGGCCACCACCAAACAGTAATAATAATGAAGGGAAATAGATCATACATGCAAAATCCCAATCATTGAAATGCAAGAAACCTAGGTCATATCAATGTCAACTACCCATTGTTCCCACAATCACAAGTTGTGGGTGCTTAGCTACTCATGGCTAAGGCAAAACAAGCAAAAATGTACATACAAGACATAATGAGAACTTTACCAATACCAATGAAGAAAATAGGCACCACAAGTTGCAACCCACAAGCTTGATTGATCAACAATGAGTACAAGGCAAGATTTGCAATCCCTAAAATGAGTTTTCCAAGAGAAAACAATAAACCACTCTAAAAACTAAGAAAAGATTCAGAATGTAATTGCAGGTTGTCTACTGGTTGAACTTCCTCTAAAACCTAACTTAAACTATATATATAGTATATTAACAAAACAACCTTAGAATTTAAACAGAAAAGATAGCTGGCAGCTGATAAGTTCTGCAGGTATGACTCGTAGGATGACCTACGAGTCGTAGTCGGGGTCTTGTATCAGGTTCTTGGCATCTTGGACTAAACTAGTACGACCCATAGGTACAAGTCATTGCTTGAGCTATGAGTCGTATGTTGCTCTCGTAGTCTTGGCCTTCAGTTTTTGGTCCAACATTTTGGCTATCTGATTCTTGCTACGAGTCCACCTATACGAGTCGTAGTGTATCTTACAACTCTTAGGATGTCTTCGTAGGAGTGACCTTCACTCTGATTTCTCAATCTTTGGTCTTTGATTCTTGTTAAGACACACCCTACGACTCATAGCTTGAGCTACGACTCGTAGGTGGGCTCGTATTGCCTATGCTTCAGCAAAATCTTCAAATTTTCTTCAAAATCATGCCAACCTAACTTTTCTGCAAGATTAACACAAAAACACATGAAAACCATAAAAAGTTGTTTAAAGAACTCTCAAAATCCCTTGTTTCAAGCACCAAATTTGTTGTATTTTGACAGCACATCAGTCGCCATACACACGCTCAAATCAATAACATGATTGCAAAACCATAGAAATAACCCAAAGGGTCATTACAACATCCCCCACTACAAGACTTTCATCTGCAAAAGTACGAATACAGACGTACCTGAAGACTCTAATCCCAACCTCATAGGGATCCTTACCTTAAATTTATAGTAATGAGTTAACTCAACGATCACAAGCATAGTTAACATCCAACGGTCGTTCTCGTAATCTCAACTAACTAGAAGTACAACAATCCATCTATCTGTAACAGAGACTCAGTGTAGCAATCTCCAAGGGATCCTCATTGATCAATCACTCATCCCAATAAGCTCAGTCAGCTTACATGTAGTAAGAAATCAACATACTAGATACACCTACCCTCAACATGTTATCAGATGTTCGGATAATCATAGTTGTTCATATCTTTAACTGGGTTTTACATATACGACTTTTCCTCCGTTGCTTGTCCCTTTATATAAGCAATTCTCAAAGATCAACCACAAATGGGTCACAGGATAATCGCATAACTGGGGGCAATAGCTAATATACCCACACTCAAACGTAGGGCTCAAACCCCTTTCCCTTGCTACTCAATCCACCAGGCCCAATAACCACAATAGTCACTAGTGTAAAGTAGTCAGTACACCATCTTGATATAATAGATTACAAATGCAACAACTATAAGTAGTCCCATCATGACAGCAGATACTCATAAATAGAATAGATAATTGACATACCACTCATCAGTATTTCCAACAACCATCAAACCCTCATCAATGAAGCAAACAATCAACATATCACCTACTACTAGATGTTTTGTACCTTTCTTTGTACCCAACCACACATATATCACTTCCCAATCATGGTTCTCAGTAATTATTATCATTTAGCCAATGCAAAATACCATGACTAATGGAGGTAAAACACTCCTAATTAACACCCACCTAGTACATATCGCCTCAATTGCCAAACCCCCGCAATTTTAAGATTTAACAGATTAATAACGGTTCCGTAGAACAGCACAAATCAACCTCTAGTAAGTACGGTCGTCAACGGGTTACCACAACAAATACAATCAATACGTATAAGCCATCAAATTCATGCTAGAATAGGGCATTAGTCAGCCCAACAAGCACAATCAGTCACTCATAATGGCCACCATGGGTCCAGGTGCAATCTCTGAAATATCCTCCACCCAAAACTTTAATCAATGGCAACCTAACCTATCATATAGCACAAGCACACCTCTCTCTCTCTCTCTCTCTCTCTCTCTCTCTCTCTCTCTCCCCCCTTCTCCCCCCCCCCCCCCCTCCTCCCC
>JAPFFP010044642.1:0-12243 GCA_026153255.1 Solanum medicagineum | reverse complement strand
CCATGGGTGAAAGGACCCAATGGATGAAACCCACATACCTCAAACTTGGGTATTTTTGAGATGAGCTTGAAGAGAACTTGGAGCTTGAAGAGAATCCTTGAGTTCCAAAGTTAGGCCTAAAATCCTTGAAATTTGAATGGGGATTTTGATAAAGTGTTGGAGAGTTTTAGCGAGGGTTTTTGAGTGATATAGTGTTGAAAAATGGCTAAGTATGGGATATTTCACATGTAAGTAGGCATGGGGCCATGACCCCAATTCCCTTAGGCGAAAATGAAAATAAGAAAGAAGTAACACTGCTCCGTGATGGGTCCGCATCGCGGAGCCATCGCGCACAGCTATTGTTTCTGAAAAATTATCCAAAATTAATTTTCACTACGGGTCCTCTAAAATCGGGGTTATACCCATTTCCCACAATTTTGCCCCCCGATCAAGAATATGAAGTCGGATTTTTGATATCACGCATGGATTTTGAGATATATGAAAATTAAAATTATGGCATTTCCGAAGCACAATTTGGGGCATTTCAATATCTCCTCCCTAGGAACATTCATCCTGGAATATAAAAGAAATATGCATAAGAGAAGAAATCATGATGACTTCGGCCCGACACGAATGCAAAAAACGTATTTAAACGTCATTTTCAAAAAGTCTCAACACAAGTGTTAAAATCATCATAAACATCTCACGTGAACACAAATGCATGCAAAATGACATGAGGGCTGAAACTTAGGACTTGAAATCATATAAGGGACTTAAACTAGTACCTTCAGCTTGAGTAGAATGGAATAGATATGGGTATCGCTTTCTCATGTATGCCTCGGCTTCCCATGTGGCACTTTCAACTTGTTGGTTCCTACAAAGGACCTTGATGGAAGCTACATCCTTGTTTCTCAACCTCTTCACTTGTCTATCCAAAATCTCCACCGGCATTTCCTCATATGACAAATTATCTTCTACAACACCCACAATATCCAATGGCACTATAGGACTGGGTCACCCACACACTTTCTCAACATGGACACATGGAAGACTGGATGAACATGTTCATCTCCATAGGCAACTCCAACTCATATGCAGCCTTACCCACTCTTCTCAAAACTCTAAAAGGACCCACAAATCTTGGGCTCAATTTCCCCTTCTTGCCGATTGGACCACACCCTTCATAGGTGAGACTTTCAAGTAAACCCAATCACCAACCTTAAACTCAAGTTCTCTTATCCTCATATCGGTGTAGGACTTTTGTCTACTTTGGGATATTTTCAATCTCTCCCTAATCAAAGTCACCTTCTCTAAGGCTTCCATGACCAAATCTGGACTATCAAAGCCATTTCCCCCACTTCAAACCACCCAAGCGGGGATCTACAAGGCCTATCATAAAGAGCTTCAAAGGGAGCCATACCTATGCTTGAATGGTAGCTATTTGTAAGAAAACTCAGTGAGTGGAAGATGTTCATCCCAACCACCCTTAAATTCTAAAACACAAACTCTAAGAATATCCTCAAGAGTTTCGATAGTCCTCTCGGCTTGACAATCCATTTGAGAATGAAACGTTGTGCTAAGCTTAACCTTGGTACCAAGACCTCTTTGGAAGGACCTCCAAAAGTGAGAGGTGAATTGAGCACCGCGATATGAAATGATAGACAAGGGCACCTCATGCAATATAACTAACTCATGAATGTACAACTTGGCATAATCTTCGGCACCATAAGTAGTTTTGACCAGTAGGAAGTGAGCCAACTTTGTCATTCTATCTACACCAACCCAAATAGAGTCAAAATATTTCCTAGTCTTTGTCAGCCCAACCACAAAATCTATGTTGATATTTTCCTACTTCCAAGTAGGAATCTGTATATCTTGGGCTAGGCCACCAGACCTTTAATGTTCAGCCTTCATTTGTTGGCAATTGTGAGATCCGGATATGAATTTGGCAATGTCACTCTTCATACCACCCTACCAATACACTTTCCTTAAGACTCTATACATCTTTGTAGAACTGGGGTGAAACGAATAGGAAGAATTATGGGCCTCCTTCAAGATCAATTCTTTTAAGTCATCCACATTTGGCGCACACAATCAACCTTGGTACCTAATGGCACCATATCCCTCTTGGGAGAAAACTTCTGCTTTACCATCTCTCACCAAGCCTTCAACTCTAGCAAGGCGGGGGAAAGATCTTGTTTGCCTTTACCTCCTCAATCAAAGAAAATTTAGAACCATCAACAACCACTACAGCCCTATTATCAATTTCATCCAACCTAACCCCCAATCTAGCCAAGTAGTGAATCTCTCTAACCACCTCTTTGCCACCATCATCAACATGAGCTAGACTACCCATAGACACCCTACTTAGAGCATCGGCTACAACATTAACTTCGCCAGGGTGATAATGCACACTCATATCATAATCTTTAAGGAGCTCTAACCACCTTTATTGCCTCAAGTTAAGATCTTTTCGGGTGAACACATATTGGAGATTCTTTTGGTCGGTGAACACATAAACATGAACCCCATACAAGTAGTGACACCAAATTTTCAAAGCAAATACCACGACCGCCAATTCAAGATCATGGGTGAGATACTTCTTCTCATGCACCTTCACTTGTCTAGAGGCATATGTTATCACCTTGCCATTTTGCATCAGAATACACTCCAAACCAATTCTTGAGGCATCACAATATACAACAAATACTTCCGACCCTTCCGGTAGAGCCAAGATAGGAGCAGAGACAAGCTTATCTTTCAAAGTCTAGAAACTCTTTTCACACTCATTAGTCCACACAAATTTTTCGATCTTTTATGTCAATTTAGTAATAGGAGAAGCAATATAAGAGAAACCATTTACAAACCTCCGGTTGTAACCCACCAAACCGAAGAAACTTCTAATGTCTGATGGAGTCAAAGGCCTAGGCCAATTTCTAATCACCTCCATTTTCTTAGGATCCACCTTAATGCCATCAACCGACACCATATGCCCTAGAAAAGCAACTCCTTTCAACCAAAACTTACATTTTTCATATTTCGCATACACCACTGCTTCCTCAAGATTTGCAACACCACCCTCAAGTGATCCACACGCTCCTCTTTTCTATGGGAATAAATCAAGATATCATCAATAAAAACCACCAAAAACAAGTCAAGGTAGGGTGTAAAGACCCTACTCATTAGATCCATAAATATAGTCGTTGCATTAGTCAATCCAAAGGACATAACCACGAACTTAAAATGCCTATACCTAGTCCGAAAAGTCGTCTTGGGAATGTCACACCCCCTCACTATCACTTGGTGATACCCGGACCGAAGATCAATCTTATAAAAGTGACTAGCCCCTTGAAGTTGATCAAAAAGGTCATGATTCCTTGGTAGAGGGTACTTGTTCTTTATGGTGACTCTATTAAGTTATCGGTAATCAATCCACAACCTAAGAGAACCATCCTTCTTCTTCACAACTAACACCGGTGCACCCCCAAGGTAACTTACTAGGCCTTATAAAACCCTTTTCCAACAAATTCCTCAATTTCTCCTTCAACTCCTTTAAATCCACCGGGGCCATATGGTAAAGGGGAATAGAAATAGATTGAGTATTGGGAAGGAGGTCTATGCCAAAATCTATTTCCCTTTCGGGAGGAACACCAAGAAGCTCATCGGGAAAGACATCAAGAAACTCATTAAACATCAGAACCGAATCAATAAGAAGGACTTTGGACTCAACATCCCTAACCCTCACAAGATGATAGAGACAACCATTAGAAATCAACTTTTGGGCTTTAAGGCAAGAAATGAATCTACCATTGACCACTACATCACGACTTTCCCACTCAAGAATGGGCTCATTAGGGAATTGGAATTTAACCGTATGAGTTCTACAACTAATAGAAGCGTAATATGCATGCAACCAATCCATCCTAAGAATGACAACAAAATCCACCATATCTAATTCAACAAAATCACAAGGCAAGACTTTATGCAATATGAACATAGGGAAATTTCTATCGACTCTTTTAGCAACAATGGACTCACCAACGGGAATAGACACTTCATAAGGTTCACGCCGGGACTAACATCAAGGTTTTTGACAACAAGAGGAGTAACAAAAGAAAGATTGGCACCTGAGTCTATCAATGCATACACATTAAAATTAAAAACATTTAACATACCAGTGATGACATCGGTCTCCTCATTTACCCTTTTTCTCCCTTGAAGTGCATAGAATCTATTTTGACTTGGAGTGCCCCTTTGTTGGCCTCCTCTTTCCTTTTGACCCGCATTTGCACCTTGACCTTGATGACGACCATCTCTACCTTTGTTTTGAGCATAAGGAAAATCAATAACCTTGTAACCCATCTCACCACCACCAAAGCAATCATTAGAGTTCCTCAAATATGGACCACTATGATAGTTTTCACACCTTGGGCATCTAGGTTTTGCCATTCCTCCATTACCACCCTGGAACCTTGGGTTGGTCACTCTATTATTGCCAAACCTCTTGATGACCCTTGGCCTTGAAACTTGTGGCCTGGTAGAAACCGGCCTCCCTTAGATCCTTGGAAACCACCTTCAAAACGAGCCCTCTTGGACTCGCTAATTATATTTATTCTAAGCTTTTCCCCCTCTAGTTGCTCTGCATATGTCATGAGGCAGGACAAATCCATATCACTTACTATCATAGCCAGACGACACTCCTCATTTACCAAGATGGACACTCCCCACACAAATTTGTTCACCCTTAATCTAGGCTCGACAACCAATTGCGGAGCATACTCAGAGAGTTAGTTGAACTTGAGGGCATACTCCCTCACACTCATGGAACCTTGCTTAAAGTTCATAAACCCCATCATTTTAGCCTCCCTTAGCTCGATAGGAAAGAACCAATTGAGGAATGTGGCTTTGAACTCTTCCTAAGGGATATCATTATCATAACCCTTCTCTAACTTCCATTGTGTAAGCCAAATTTGAGCCACCACCTTAAGTTGGTAGGACTCCAACTCCGCCTTTTCCTCCGAATTGACCCCCATGATGGATAGCACCTTGTACCATCTATGAACTCTTGGGGATCATCATCCATCTTGGATCCATGGAACTCTAGTGGGTTTATTCTGGTGAAATCCCTCACCCTATAAGCCGGAGTGGGAGCATGAGGATCTTGGTCTCCTTGGTTGATTTGGCTGGTCATAGCATGAGCCGATACTGCAATAGCATCTCGGAGCTCATCTTGGCCTACCCCTCCACCTTGAGGAGCTTTAGGAGCGGGAAGGGGCCTGTTTCATCTTAGGTGTACGAGCTCTCCTTAGTCTTCCTCTTGAAATCAGCATGATCTAGAATATCAAAGAGCATTTGATAGGGGAAAAAGCCTTACACTTACATCTAAAGCATGATATAGACCATGGAGAAGTGAAACATTTCCTAAAGCACCTCATAGCCTCCCATTCATAGTTGTGGTGCGCTTCATAACTATGAATAAGACTCTAATCGACGTGGTGTATTAGATTTCGAGGACCATTAACAACCTAGTGCTTTAATACAAAGTTTGTCACGACCCAATCAAAGGCCCTAGACATGACATGGTGAATGGGAACCCGGAGGGACCTAACAAGCCTCTTAGCATATTAATCACAAATCCTTGGCCGCAAAAGTAAAGTAAACAACAACAAGAGATATAATAAAAGGGTAGTGGCACTAAGGGGAGTCTTTGATAGTCAGTAATGACATAAGAGAGTCAAGCTCAAGCATAAGTACATCAAAATATTCCAACAACACTCTAACATAGAGTGGAGCGGGACCCAAGACAGTCTCTGCGCTCACCCTCATAATAACAAGTGTTCAACAAAATAAAGCCTTAAATAGCAAGAGTCATATAGATAGTGTCCTCGGACATGAGGACTTACCAAAGCTTATCTCTAAAGTATCAACTAGCCACGTGGAGGAGGAGGATCGAAAGGTGCTCCGGTCCTTATATGGTAATATCATGTAGGTATAGAGTATGCGTTAGTACATTTGAATGTACTAAGTATGTAGGATTCAATTCAACTAGACATAAGCCAATATAGTCAAATGCATAGTAATAAGCAATAGATACGTGAGATCTCAATATGGCATGCATGGTCAATGCTTGAAGTAAAACATACTTGTAAATCATTCAACTTGCATAGAACATAATACATGTTTTGAAAGATACCTAACTGACAAAAGTAAGACCAAATGAGCTACAATTTAGAATTCCGATGATTACCCCTTATCGATAAAGAGGGGGTCTACTTGCCAAAGTAAACCATACATCACCTTACGGGAACCTATCCCATTTCGGAGAAGTAACCCCTCCTTGTGGGAACCTGTCTCATTTTAGGGTGGATTTCATGATAAAGTGCACTAAATGGTTCCACTAGTATAGAAAAGGTAATAATCATAATTCTATGTTGGCACATAGTTTGAGGAAAGGATTATGGACCCTAAAAGATAGTCCACACCAACATCCAATCCATCGGTGCTAAGTCTAATCCCACGGAATACTTGAAATAATAATACTTTAATCACAACATGAATAGCTTGTAAGAACATGAATTGAGTAGCTCATAAACATGCTGGACCTCTAATAGTGAGCCTAAATTGAACCATGAGAGTAGATCATAATCATACATGAACCCTTGCTTTAACATGAATGGCTCCCAAGAGGTAAAAATCTTGAAATAGGGCTTAATTTGATACTTGTAACATCATAGATACTTTTCATGAATTCAATACACACTTGAAAGCTCTTAATCACCATATAGTCACTTGACTTGTAAATCATGAAATAGATCATCAATAACTTGAGAATTCTTGACTTGACATTTTATTAAACACTTGGTGGGTTCATGATACTAGTTCAAAATCATGCAATTCGAGAGTGAAATAAATAGAGAAAACTTAATGCAAATCAACCCACCAACATGTAGTAAAACCCTCATATAGGGTACCTTGAAATCCATCATTAAATCTCATAATAGCTCATAGTTTCATAGGTCAAAATATGCATAGTCTCAATAGGCAAAGACCAACTCATAGTGTAAGCTTAAAATAGATATTCATGAGTAATCAAAAATACTTGATAAAAAACCCCACATAAATCATGCTCATATTTCATAATAAGAGATACCCATAAGTGATACTACTTGAAAGCATAGAATTTTCATAAAAAGGAAGATTGGGCTCCATGGGTGAAAGGACACAATGAATAAAACCCACATACCTCAAATTTGGGTCTTCTTAGGATGCACTTGAAGAGAACTTGGAGCTTGAAGAGAATCCTTGAGTTCCAAAGTTAGGCTTGAAATCCTTGAAATTTAAATGAAAATTTTTATAAAGTGTTGGAGAGGTTTAGAGAGGGTTTTTGAGTGATATAGAGTTGAAAAATGGCTAAGTATGGGATATTTCACCTGTAAATAGGCATGGGGCCATGACCCTAATGCCCTTAGGCCAAAATAAAAAATAAGGAAGAACTAGCATTGCTCTGCGATGGGTCAGCGTCATGGAGCCATTGCGCAAAGGTAATGTTTTTGAAAAATTAGCGAAAATAAATTTTTGCTACGGGTCCTCTGAAATCTGGGTTATACCTATTTCCCACTCAATTTTTTCCCTAATCAAGAATATGATGTTGGATTTTCGATGTCACGTATAAATTTTGAAATATATGGAAATTACGATTATGAGCATTTTCGAAGCACAATTTGGGGCGTTTCATACAATCATGTGAAGAATCTCAGACATAACTCAGGCCTCACAAATGCATGAAGTGCTAATGAATACTGGGAAAATTTTGCAAGTAATATATCACTGACACCTAACAATTATGAATGTGAGTGGATAATTGACTTCGGGGCCACTCATCATGTCACATCCTGCAAGAACTTGTTAACTAATTTGAAGTACATAAGTGATAAAAGCTCAAGCATTGTCCAGCTACCTATAGGAGATAAGGCTCGTATTACATGCACAAGAAGTTTTACTATCATGAAGTTCATAAACTGAAGAGTGTGTTACATGTACCTGATTTCAATTTCAACTTGTTATTAGTCTCCAAGCTGCCTAGGGATCTGCTGTGTAGTGTTAGTTTTTTCCCTAACTTCTGTGTGTACTGCAGGATCTTTGCAGTGGGAAGGAAGTTGGGATTGGTAGAAAATCTGAAGGTCTATATCTGTTAAAAGATTCAATAAAGGTAATAGCAGGTGCTGCAATAAGGAGTGACAACTCAACCATAGTATGGCATCTCAGACTTGGACATCCATCTTTCATAGAAATGAAGTACATATCATCATAGGTGCAAATTTCGCTCAACAATCATCCTGCCATATATGTTCCCAGGCCAAACAATGCAAACCAGTTTTCCATGATAGTTTACATAAGTCTAGTACTATATTTCAGCTAATATATGTTGATGTATGGGGTCCCTACAAAAGACCAACCTATGATGGAATGTAATATTTTGTTACTATAGTTGATGATCATAGTAGGCTCTGTTGGATATGTCTGATTTAATGAAAGGCTTAAGTCTATTTTGTACTAAAAGATTTTTTGATAATGGTGAATACTCAATTTGATGAACTCTAATTGTAGAGATTTGTTTGCTTCTCTTGGTATAATACATCAAACTTCTTGTGTGTACACACCCCAACAAAATGGGTGGTCGAAAGAAAACATAGACACATATTGAACACTACTAGAGCCTTAAGATTTCAAGTTTCTATTGCCATCTCTTATTGGGGACATTGTGTGAAAACAACAATCTATTTAATCAATAAGATTCCTACATCAGTGCTACAAGGTAAATCTCTACATGAGTTATTGTATGGCACTCAACCAAAGTTGGTTCATCTAAGGGTGTTTGGTTGTCTGTGTTTTACTTTTGTTTTACCTAAGATAGACATATTTGCTCCTAGAGCAAAGGAGAGAGTTTTGATGGGATATGCAGATACTCAAAAGGGGTACAAAATACTTGATCTAGAATCATAGTTATTACATGTTAGCAGGGATGTCAGATTTGTGGAACATGAATTTCCCTTCAAGACAAGTTCAAAGGAGTATTAGTGCTATGGATGATTTTCTAATGACACTCTTTCCTACTTCAACACAAGATACTACAATCTACGGGAATGCAAGAGATGTTATACCTGGATCTCTTAGAGATGCTGCTACTATTAAGGATACCTTGTAGCAGAATGGTACAAGATGAGACTACAGTTCCATTAGTTGAAGACAACAACCTGAACATTCTCTATCAGGTTCTGGAGGAAGATACTATATCAGATATAGAATAAACAACTCCTGTACTAGTAGATGCTCCAACAATCAACACCAAGTACAACTAGTTCTAAATGCTCCAAATGCAAGGCCAAGTAGGTCTACCAAGCCTCCTATTTGGCATAAGGACTATGTGGTTGTCACGACCTGAGCCTATGGCCTAGGAGTGACATGACGAGTGGGAACTCGAGATTCCCAAACAAGCTTCCAAGTATCCATAATCACATCATGGAATTCGAAAGTGTAGTCAAAATATAATTACACAATTCTAAGGGACAGCAGAATAGAACTCATGCTATGGGGATGTCATAGGGAATGGGAGTAACATGAATTTACCAAACACATAGCACATAAATACTAAGGCGGTGAGTAAGTATGACTCACTCTATGGGGACAATTCGGGACTTAGGATCTTTCACATTATGCATATAACCATATCATAACACTCACAACCAAATCATATAACAATAACCAATAGGTAGCAAAAGCCATAAACATAACCTCCAATCAGAGCATTTAGCATAAAATCGTAAAGGAATTTACAAGATGTCCAACATTGCCTTTAGTCATAAGATAGGATGGTGGGGCCAAGACATACTCCGGGCTCACCCTCAAAGTAAATAAAAAAAGTAAAACACCATAGGTAAAGGAATGGTGGTTTTTCCCTGGAAGATAGGATTCACTACAACAAGCAAAACATGAGATCCAAGCTAGATTCGTATGGTGGATGAATGTAGTCCTTGGTCCTTACATGGTGAGATCATGTAGGCAAAAGTATGTGCTAGTATATTTAAATGTACTAAGTATGCGAGCATGTAATGTATATAACTTACCAAACCCACATCCAATATTAGATGATACGGGCACATAATATAGAAGGAGATATATAACAAGAGATATAGTATATGATATGCCATGAAACCAATGATGCATGAAATGTCATGATGCTCATATATAATGGGGATGGACTATAACCAACAAATCAAACTCATGTGAGTTATAACATGAGTTATTCTGAGAAAGACCTCCTATCGGTAGGAGAATATTACTTGCCAAGGGTAATTTACATCACACCTTATGACCCAGTCTTTTTGGTGGATGGACACCTTCCTTATGACCCATTTTTTTCAGAAGGATTTCTAATATGATATCATATCAATAAATGAATAACCATCCCTTACAACCCGGTCTTTTTGGTGATGGTATCACGACTCGTACCTAGGGTCTAGGAGTGACATGGCGAATGGGAGCGCGAGAATCCCCAAACAAGCCTCAAAGTATCCAAATTCACATCAATGGTTTGGAAGCGTATTCAAAAGTAAACACATAGTTCTAAGGGATGGAAAAATAGGACTCACACTATGGGGATATCATAGGGAAAGGGGTCAACATGTTTTCACATAACACGTAGCACATAAAGACTAAGAGGAGGGTAAGTATGACTCACTCTATAGGGGAAATTCAGGACTTTGGATCTTCCACATTTTCACATCAAACATACATACATATCATAATCCTTATAACAAATCCATAATAGCCATATCTAAAAGATATACATAACCATAAGCTCCAAATATAACACATAACACATAGATCCGACAAGAGTCTACAAGATGTCCAACAATGCCTCTATACATAAGATGAGATGGGGGCCAAGAGATGTCCTGGGTTCACCCTCAAAGTAAAAATGAAAATGGGAACAACATACGGTCGATAGATGGTGGCTTGTCCTTGGAAGATAGGACTTACCACAACAAATGTCTCAAATCTTATCTAGCCATCGAACGGTGGATGAAAGTAATCTCCGGTCCCTACATGGTGAATCATGTAGGCAAAAGTATGTGTTAGTATATTTGGATGTACTAAGTATGCAAGGTGAAATACATGAGATTTAGCAAACCTGCATTCAATATTAGATGGCAAGGGCACATAATATAGAAAGAGATATATATAGCAAGGAATATATTATAACAAGATGCTATGGAATTCATAATGCATGAGATGCAAATGCTCATATATAGTGGCGATGTAGCCATAACCGACATATCAAACTCATTTGAGCTATTACATTAATTTATCCGATGTTGATCTCCCATCAGGTGAGAGAAGATTACTTGCCAAAGGTAATCTACATCACACCTTATGACCCGTTAGTTTCATATGTGGCGGCCACCTTCCTTACGACCCGGTCATTTCAAAAGGATTATCATATCATATCATATTATAAATGAATCGTCATTGCTTATGACCCAATCATTTTGATGATGACTACCATTCCTATGTTCGCACATAGTTCAACAAAAGGGAGAAGATCCCTAGGGATAGCCCTGACGCGCCCAATCCATCTGTGCTAAATCAACATCACACGAGAAAACTTATACATATACATGCTTTTCAATGAAGTAAGTCATTTCAAATCACTTAAATGCATAATTGGGCTTAAAAGCCAAATACCATTCGTAATAATTATACTTGGGCTCAAATGCCAAAACATAGTTCTTAGTCATAGTACTCATGCATAGGAATAGCTTATTCATACATACATAATGGTGCAAGCACCCATAATGCTCAAAGATCCATAATCATAGACATATATGTGATCACATTCTTGTCATAACCAATTTCATATAAAAATCATATCATAAAATATAATTAGGCTTAACCCACTTCATAATTTTCATAAATTCCAATGGTCATGAATGCATATGTCATGAATGATGTGAGAATAACATCGGTAACTAATATTCAATCTAAAATCATCAATATAATTTGAAATTTCAGGTGAAAACATAACTAAACGCACATTTAATATCATAAAATAATCACGCATGCATGAACAAGCCTTAAAAGGGACATGCACATTCATAATTTCATAAACCCAATGTAATTCATCATATTAAAGTTTAAATCAACTTAAAATCATCAAATAAGTACAACCAATATGTTAATTTAATTTAATAAATTCAAATAGTG
>JAPFFP010044641.1:0-12247 GCA_026153255.1 Solanum medicagineum | reverse complement strand
ACATCCTACAAGGGCTCACAATCCTAAACTCAATTGTCAACCTTAAACCCACCTAGTCCACTTGGTACCATAAACCAGCATCTCCCCCTTGGGAGATAACCTCCACTCTACCATTTCTTTACCCAAAACTTCCAACACTAATAAGACGAAATCAACGCCTTGCTTAATCTAGACCTCTCCAACCAAAGAAGATTTTGAACCAATCAAGAATGCTACACCACCATGCTCAACCTCAACTTTTTCCAACTTAATCCCCTAATCTAGCCAAATGATGGACCCCTCAAGTCATTTCTTACCACCATCATCAACACATGCTAGGCTACTTAGAGCACCGACCAAAACATTAGCCTTACCGGGGAAAATGATGCATACTCATGTCATGATCCTTAAGGTATTCCAACCACCTTTTTGTTATCCTTCGTTCACACCTATCATATTTAGCAAACAACCTCTCATCCCAAAGACTTACAACACACCCCCAAATGATTCACATGCTCTAAATACATAATGCTTCACCACTAGAGACCACCTCCAACAAGTCAAGGTAGGGTTTTAAGACCCTATTCAAGAAACCCATAAACATAGTCGGTGCATAAGTCAACCAAACAACTCCAACAATACTCAAACGTCCACCCCTAGTCCGAAAAGACACTTAGGAATATCACCTACCCTCATACTCACTTGGAGACAACACTCGAAACAGAGATCAAGCTTAGAAAGTGACTAACCCATTGTAGTTGACCACATAAATCGACCATCCTTAACCATCACGTTACAGCATTACGGTTCTACACTCATTGGAAACACGATATGCAAATAGCCATACCACCTCAAAACCTCCAATCCAACAACCTAAGTCCAACCAAGATCACAAGAGAAGACCCTACGCAATAAGACATTGGGCAATCCTTAGAGATCAATTGTACCTTAAGACAAGAATGGACCTACCTCCTTTGCTACCACTTGACAACCTCCCACTCAAAGAAGGGTTCATAGGGAGTCAGATTCTACCTCTACGAGTTCTACTCTCTATGGAGACATAATATGCATGCAACTAATCCACCCCAAGCATGACATCAATTCTACCACATAAACTCCAACAAGTCACAAGGCAATACCTAAGGCAAGATGAACATGGAACAACACCTATGAACATTCTTAGAAACAATATACTCAACAAAAGGTAGACACCAAAGGTTCACATAACAACTCGGGGTACAGACGAGGCCCATAAGCAACAAAATGGAATAATGCAAGGTATAGAGGAACTCGAATCCATCAAAAACAAAACGTTCAACTTACCTGTGAAGCACCAAGCCAAGTCTAGTGACCCCTAGAGGGGTATAGTTGAGAATGTCGACGACCATCCTTATTATCTTTAGGGACTCATGGACAATGCCTCATCTTATGATCTATTCCATCACATCCAAAACACGCACCCGAACCAGCTAGCAATCTGCCGAGTGGTACCTCCACACTTGTCGCATGTAAGAGAAGCTTACCTACCAACACCTTCACCTTGATACTTGGGGTTGGCCACCCCATCCTTGGAAACCCTATTTTTTGGAGCATCACCTTACTCTTGACCTTACAAGCTACCATCAAATCAGGCCCTCTTGGACCTCTCATTTCTCCTCTTTCTAAGATTCTCCCCCTTAAGTTGTGTAGCATAAATCATGAGGCGGGAAAAATCCATATCACTAATCAACACAGTGGACTGACACTCCTCACTCACCAAGTCGAATACTCCCATCACGAATTTACTCATCCTAGACCTTGGATCGGCCACCAATTGGGGAGCATATTTTGAAAGTTTATTAAACTTGAGAGAATACTCCCTCACACTCAAAGATCCTTGTTTCAAGTTCATGAACTCCACCAATTTAGCTTCCCTTAGCTCAAGAGGGAAGAACCGATCAAGAAAATCCGCCTTAAACTCCTCCCATAAAACCACATTGTCAACTCCCTTCTCTTCCTTCTATTGATTAAAACATATTTGTGCTACCCCTTTGAGATGGTAAGCCGCCAACTCCGTCTTTTCCTCCGATCTAACTCCCATGCTAGCCAATAACTTGTAGACCTCATCGATGAACTCTTAAGGCTCCTCATCTACCTTAGATCCATAGAATTCTGGCAAATTCATCCTCATAAAGTATCTCACTTGAGATCCTGGAGTAGGAGCATGAGGGGCTTGGGCCCCTTGGTTGGCTGGATTAGCCACAACTTGAGCTAACATAGTAAGTGCATCCTGAAATTCTCCATGAGTCGATTGTTCTTTGGGAGAGCGGGCTCTTCTTTCTCTTGTGTTAGGCATGATCTAGCATAGCAAAAGAACAATTATTCGGGGGGCAAAAACTTACTTCAACTCTATAGCACAACTTAGAACATGAAGAAGGGAAACATTTCCTAAAATGTGTCATAGCCTCCTATTCATAGTTGTGGTGCACAACACAACCATGAATAAGACTCTAATCGACGTGGTGTGTTGGACTCCAAGGATCTAACAACTAGAGCCTAGACATGACCGGCGAATGGGGAACCCGAAGGAACCCTAAACAAGCATCATAGCATATCATTACACATCGTTGGTCATAGAAGTAATTAAATTAACAATAAGAGATAAGCATAAGCAAGGGATTTAGGGATAAGGGTTAACTTCCATGTGATATCATCAAGAAACAAGAAAGTCAAGGCTCATAGCATAGATATGTAACATGTCTAATAACATCTCTACTATATAGATAAGAGCAGGGTCCATGACAAACGATCGGGCTCACCTTCAAGGTCAATACATAAATAAAGGAAAGATAGTTTAGTACATAGCAAGAGATCATGAGCAACGTCCCCGGAATGGAGGACTCACCAACAAAATTGGGAGACAATCATACTAGCCACGTGGAGGAGGAGAATGATCAAGCAATACACCGGTTCCCACATGGTGACATCATGTAGGCATAAAGTATGCATTAGTACGTTTGAATATACTAAGCATGTGGGATGCAACGCAACAAGAGATAGGCATCATAAGAAAAATGCATAATCATAAGCAATGAATAACATACTAACAATATGACATGTATGAATGATGTTTGAAGTAAAACCATGCTTACAATCCAAATCAACTTGTATAACTCATAATACATGGTGTGGGATGAAGCCTCAACTGACATAAAATAGGACCAAGCAAGCTACAACTCGGAATCCCGATATCATCCCCACATCGGAGGAAAGGGGAAGTTACTTGCCAAGGTGAACCTCCTAATGCCTAAGTCGATCCACTAACCCTTATGTGAACCGGGTACCACCCCTAGTTCTTGGATTCGGGTACTCACATCAAGCCCTCATATTTAGGGTACTCGCCTCTTAGAGATTTGGCGACTCGCCTCTAATCCCTTCACCTATGGTGGCACGTAGTTCTAGGACTTGGTGACTCGCCTCTAGTCCACTTAATGCTAAGTCTAATCCCACAGAATATATAAGATAATTGTACTTTAGTAACTTGCAATAAACATAGAGACATGGCAAGACTAGCTCTCAATATCATTAAGCTCAAATGGTGAGCCTAACTTCAATCATAAGAATGGGTCATCATCAACATTACCCTTTCATTAACACCAACATCAAAGGCTCGCAAGAGGTATAATCTTAAGAAAAGAGCTTAATCCGTCCCTACAACATCATCAACATTTCCATGATTTACACACATCTTTAGAAAGATCATAATCATCATAGAGTCACTTGAATCAAAACTCAACCAATAGATCATCAAAACTCAAAGAATCCTTAAAAAGGAATTTTATCAAATACTTGGAGGGTGTGTAATGCTAGTGTAAACTTATGCAATTTAAGAGTGTTATCATGCTAGAAAATCCAATGTAAAACCATCAATAGATACTTGATAACACCCTCAAGTAATATACTTCAAAACCCTTCATCAAATCTCAAGATAGATCAAAGATTCATTGTCCCAAACATAGTAAAACAGTCAAAATTTCATAAACCCCAACATATTGTGCAATGAATTTCATAATAAACAAGACCCATGAATAAATCAACTTAAAATCAAGCAATTTGTAAGAAAAAGAAACTTGAGCATCATGGGTGAAAGGAACCCATGAAACAAACCCACATACCTTAGCTTTGGAGATGAACTTAATGAAGATTGGAGATGGAGACTTGAAGCTTGGTTGAATTCCTTAAGATCCGAGGGTTTGGCACTTGAAATTTGAGAGACATATAAGCCTAAGTGTTTGAGTGAGTATTGGGTAATGTCATGTATGATATGAAGGCAAAATATGGCTAAGTATTGGTATCTTCACATATGGGAAGGCTTAGTCCCAAGACCGAAAGCCATTGGACCCGACAAAAATAACATAGAGGTGTGTCGCGCTAAGAACGCGCACTACACACTAGAATTGGACTTTTTAAAATTTCAGATTTTGCTACGATTGCTCTAAAATTTGGGTTAGACCCATTTCCCACTCAATTTTTCCCCTAAACAAGAATATGAAGTCAGATTTTTGAATAACACATGAATGTTTTGATATATGAAAATTACGATTTCAGGTACTTCCGAGGCACATTTGGGTACTTTTTGGGGTCGTTACAATATAAGCTCAAAATGAAATAAATACTCAATGCCTTAGTCAAAACATTCTTAGGGATTACCAAATCATAAAATGTATGATAGATAGATGGGAAAGGATCATAACTGACAAATAAAACCAAGCGAGCTACTACTTGGAATTCTTGTGTTCACTCCACACCGAATAATGGAGTGGTCTACTTTGCCAAGGTAGACCATCCACTCACCTTATGATATAACTTTTTTGGATAGTATTCCAAATATCCCTTCCTTATGACATGGCCTTAAGTAGGTAAAATAAGATGTCCTTACCTTATATACAATCTTTTTGGTAGGAGTTAGGAGATGTCCTTACCTTATGAGACAATCTTTTCGGTAGGAGTTAAGATACTTTTTTACCTTATGATACAATCTTTTCAGTAGGAGTTGAGATGTCCTTACCTTACGATACAATCTTTTCTGTAAGAGTTAAGAGATGTCCTTACCTTACGATACAATCTTTTCAGTAGGAGTTAAAAGATGTCCTTACCTCAGGATATAATTTTGTTGGTAGGATTTACAAAATGTCCTATGATGGCACATAGTGTAACACCCTGTAAAATTACTGAAATGCCCCTAAAATGTAATCGTGCATATAACGCATCCAAAGCTCCAAAGGGAAATCCGAGAATGGATTTGCGATTAACGTAGAAAATTGATTGGGGAAATGATCTCGACCCGATTTTAGAGCAACTACGTCAAAAAATAATTTCGCTAATTAATGTAAAAATAGGGTTGATCCGTGCCCCTAGCGCGACGTGGAGGGGGTGCGGAGTAATACTTTGTTTTTAAATTTTTTTCGACAGGAATTGAAGTTTCAGAAATTCACACTGGTCCATGCACCTAGCGCGTCGCAAATCAGTGTACGAATTTTTAAAAATTTTCTTTTAATTCGAGAAGGGCCTTTTTGTCATTCCTCATCTTATCCTAAGTCCTAAAACATATTTCTAAAGTCGTTATTATCGACTGAGGGTTTCTAAACCCACTTTTCTTAAGTTTCTACGCAAGAATACTTTGAGAGTAGAGATAGGAAAGCTTTGAGAATTGCGGGTTTGAGTCCAAGTTCTTGAAAAAAGAGTTGCTAATTAATCACCCCATGTATATAAAGGCTACCCAGAAGATGGGATTGTTCTCCCATGAGCCCCATGATTGAATTTGGTTGATCTTTCATAGGTCATGGGTCTTACGTTACAAATTCTTGGATGCTATCTCGAAAACTACTATTGTTCTACATGTATTTTAGTAAGATGATGGCCATCATAACTTTATTTATTTGTTCAACTAATTAATTGAGATACTGTATAAGCTATATATATTTAATTGTTAAAGAATCCATGATTGAAGCTAGGGGTCAATGTCTAGAGCCTGGATTACGTATGTATGCATGTTTATTGTGGTCTGGGTCTTGATTTAAGTGAGTACTGATGATAATGTTGGTGGAATTGATGGAGTGTGAGGTCCTTAGAGTCTTTAAGAGGTCACACTTGAGTTTTAAAGAATGTCCATAATATTTCTGAGTTGAGAGATGATGAGATAAGATGACTCCCTTGTCCAAAAGAGACCAAATAATGAGAAACCTTGATATTGATGTTTATAAGCATGTTGAGTCCTGGGAGGAGTATCGAGCACCGAAAATGAGTAAGGTTAAGTCCTACTCGAACTCATTAACTACGTGGCCAGTGTAGAGAAGGATCGGACTATGATAAACGGATGTTTCCTAAGTCCCAAAAGAGGAGTTGATGTTATTATAAAACCCCTGATGTACGCCCTTTCACCCCGACAAGGTACTGGGCGGATGCCGCAACAACATTACTTTGTTGTACCATCACTGGCTTATAGTTGATGGGTGTAGGTCCGAGAAGCTCCCAGATAGGTCCCCTAATGATAGTACTCTGATGTTGATGTGATAGCATGAGTCTTGAGTGATGGTGATGTGATGGTGTCCTATTACTTACCTTTAGTTGAGATTGAGTAACCAATGAGTTGATGTCATATGATACTGTCTTTCCTATACTATTTATATTAGGCCGGTTTAGAAACAGTACATTCCACTTATTAATGCCCCTTTGGCGCTGTATCATTTTATGATGCAGACTTAGTAGACAGAGGACTTCAACAGACTAATCGTTGAGTTTTAGAGTTTCTTGATTTCAGATCGTGGTGAGTCCTCCCTTGCATTCGAAGGATGGTTATTTCTTTAGTTTTATTGAGTTATTTTTCTTTGATTGTGGTAGCATGGCCTGTCAAGATACCTTCTTAGACAGTAGTTATAGAGGCTTCATATACTAGACGGAGGACGATTGATGTTGGGGGGTCCTTTTTTCCCCTATTATTTCACTTCTAAACTAAGTTTGTTTCCTTAATCTTGCTTCATATGAAGGATGTCGATGATGAGTCTAATAAATCAGTGATAGCTAGAATATTTCTTTAATATCTACCACAAATAAATTGATTGAACGAATCCGATGAGACTAGGTGGTTCACTTGGGGGCTAGAAATAGTCTTCTAGTGCTAGTTACGCCTGGCGTGACAAACTTGGTATCAAAGCATATAGCTCGAGTGTCCTAGGGATTCTATGATGCTGTGTCTAGTAGAGTCTTGTTTAAGGGTATGTTATGCACCACACTTCATAAGCAGGAGGCTATAGAACATTAAGAAGTGTTACCGTTTTTCTATGATCTAAATTCGTGCGATAGAGTTTAACTCTATGAAGTATCTTATTTTAATTCATGCGTTACACGTTTAAAGAAAATGCCACCAAAGAGAATAGTTGCTCAGAGAGATGCCTTAGCCCTAGGTGCTGAGAATGCACAACCTGAGGCCTTGGTCCAGGTGGAGATGGGGTGATGGGGATGGCCTTCCAGGACTGTTGAGGTCCCACATGCGCCCCCTACATAGCCCCAGCCAGCTCCCAGCACTGAGGCAGACTTTTAGGGGAGCAATCACAATGCTCACTCAACTGGTGGCCTCTCACGGTAATAGTTGGGGTCCTCAAGCTCCTAGTTCTATCTCACAGTAGTCCTTTAGCTACAACCTGACTTAGAGACTTCTTGAGGATGAACCCTCCTATGTATACAGGGTCGAAGTTAGAGGAGGACCCGCAGAATTTTATTAATGAGATGTATAAGGTCCTGAAAGCTATGCATGATACTGAGATTGAGGGAGTTGAGCTTGCCTCTTACCAGCTGAAAGACGTTGCTAATGTTTGGTACAATCATTGGGAGGATAGCAAAGGTGAGGTTGCTGAGCCTGCGGAGTAGGAGGAGTTTGAAGCTACTTTCCTTGACCATTTCTTTCCTCAAGAGTTGAGGGATCGAAGGTAGATGTGTTCGTGAACTTGAAGCAAGGAGGGATGACGGTTAAGGAGTACAACCTTACGTTTATTAAGATGTCCAAGTATGCTCCAGAGATGGTCCAAGACATGAGGGCCAGGATGAGGAAGTTTGTGTTTGGTTTTGGCAGGCATGTGCAGGAAGAGGGCAAGGCAGATTAGTTGATTCCCGACATGGACATCTCTAGGATTATGGTGTATGCCCAGCACACAGAGGAGGAGAAGAGAAGAGATAGGGAGAAATAGAATGATAGGAAAGCTAAAAAAGAAAGGCATGACCCTAGTCAGCAGAGATAGAATAAGGGTGACAAGTCCTATTTTCAGAAGAGATCATCTCATTATGCACTTTCTGTAGCGAGTGCACTCGTCCAACCAAACAGGGATGATCAGAAGTCTCATGGTTACTAGAATTATAGGGCTCAGGGGGCTCAATCTCAAGCAAGTGTGACTCAAGGCCAGAAGGGAAAGCCACCTTGTGGCAATTGTGGGAAGCTCCTTTCACGACCCGAACCTAGGGCCTAGATGTGACATGGCGTATAGGAACCTGAGAGTCCCCAAACAAGCCTCAAGATACCAAAACTCACATCATTGGTTCGAAAGCATAATCAACACTTAGCACATAGCTCTAAGGGATGGGAAAGTAGGACTCACACTATGGGGGCATCATGGGGAAAGGGTTAACATGAGCTCACATAACACATAGCACATAGCACATAAATACTAAGGGGTGGGTACATAAGACTCACACTATGGAGGCAATTTAGGACGTAGGATCTTTCCATCAACATAAGATCAAGTCACATATCAATACTCAAAAATAACGAAACACATAACATAGACTTAACAATAACTCATAGCATATATGGTAAAGAGGTTTACAAGGTGTCCAACAATGCTTCTACATAGATGGGTTGGGGGCCAAGACATACCCCAGGCTCACCCTCAAGTATAAAACAGATGAAAACTGTAAAATGGATAGATGGATTATGGTTCGTCGTTGAAAGATAGGACTCACCACTACAAGGAAAATCGAAAAACAAGCTAAGCGTCGAATGGTGGATGATCAAGTTCCTCGGTCCCTATATGGTAAAATCATGTAGGCAAGAGTATACGTTAGTACATTTGAATGTACTAAGTATGCGGGATGCAATGCATGTAAAAACCTGCATATCAACTTTAGATGACAAGGGCACATAATATAGAAAAAGTTGAATATCAAAGAATGTATAATGAGATGTTACGAAAGCCATGATGCATGAAATGCAAATTATTCGATTATATATATTAGGGATGTGACCTCACCCGATAAGTAAGACCAAACAAGCTATTACTTGGAATCCCGATGAAATTCCCATATCGGTAAAGAGGTGATCTACTTGCCAAGGGTAGACCATACTTCACCTTGCAGGACAACTCCAATTTCGCATGAAGTAACCTTATTTACTGGACAACTCCCATTTCATACAGGATTTTCATTTCAAACATATAAGATTATATTATTTCTTCTCCTTACGAGACAACTCTCATTTCAGAGGCATCTTTCCCTACGGGACAACTCCCATTTCAGAAAGGAAACCTATGCTAGGTACATAGTTCAAGGAAAGAGGTGAAACCTCTATCCATCGGTGCTAAGCTATCATCCCACAAGAATACATATATGTATACAGATATATATACATACTTTCAAAAGAAAAAATCATTTTCAAAATCATTTCAAAGCATTCTTAGGCTTAAAGGACAAATCATAATTTCATAGTCTATATACTCATGCATAGGAATAGCCCATTCATATACAAAATGGTACAAGCACCAAAATGCTCAAAGAGCCAAAATCAAAGACATATATGTGATCACAATATTGTCATAACCAACGTTTTGTCAAAATCATACCATAAAACAAAATTGGACTTGACCCATAACATAATTTCTCAAAATAATCCATGCACATGAATGCATATGCTATGAACAATGAGAGAATGACATGGGTAATTAAGACCCAATCTAAAATCAACATTTATAATATAAAATTGAAGTGAAAACATAATTAAATCCATATTTAAATCCATAGTGTAATCACTCATGCATAAATAATTCAAAAGGGAACATGCACACTTATAATTTCATAAACCAAGTAAATCCTTATATAAGGGTTTAAATCACATTAAAATCATCAAATAAACACTATCCATGCACCAATAGAATTTTAGGAATCAAAACATTCGAAACCCCAAATTAAAGTAAGCAAAATCCGTGTAGGTTTTCTTAAAAATAAATGTTGGGTCTCCTTGATTGGAAGGAATCAAGGATCAACCCACATACCTAAGACTTTGAGTTTCTTGAAATTGAGTTATGAAAGGCTTGAAATTTAGAAGTGGGTCTAGGAATCCAAAGCTTGCTCTTGAGTTTCCTGAATTTGTATTGGGGTATTGATGGAGGCTTTTGAGAGAATTTGAGAATGTATTTGAGTTGAGAGTAATGACTTTGATCCTTTGGAATAGGGTTTAGGTCTTTTGGGAAGGTTAAGATAGCATTGGAAGACTAAAAAGATCATTAGAGTAATTAAAATTTACAAAAACATCATTAGTGAATGGATGGAAATTGGCAAAGTGTTGCCTCACTAGAGGCTTGACTGATCGTGTGGCACTCCACTAGTCATGTAGAGTGCCCGTCAAAAGGGCATTAGGAAAAAAAATGGCAGTTGGGAACACTTAGAAAAAAAATCACGTCATCATCACTTTGACGAACAACTTCACGGGTCGTGTGGTGCTTCACGGTCCATGCCACCACAATTAGTAGGGAAAATGTGCCCAAGCCACCCTATGCCCAAGTGCCACGAGCCGTCAAACCTCACATGGCCAGTCAAGGGTGCCCGTGGCACCACACTTGGCCAAAATCTCACCTCATGCAAACTTAACCTCCCTTGCACATCCCCATGGCTAGTAACACGGCCTGCGCCACTGGCTGTGTCATATTCCTTTGGACAAAAATGGACTTTTCCAGCCTCAAACCATCCAAACAGCCCATCCAACACCTCACTGGTCGTCAAGTTGTTCGTATGACTTTACTGCACAGGAGGGTCTCACGACAATGTCATAACTCCATCCGACCTCAGAATGAGGTGAAACCAAGTGTGTTACGAAGCTAACTCAAAGGGATTTCATTTGATATGTCATTGGTCATCTAGTTCCAAGTATGCTAAAAGATATGCCTTTTTAAAGTTGACCCTTCTATCAGTACTTGTGTCGAACTTTGCCAACGGAAACCCCTTTGAAATTAGCTTGACGTAGGGGCCCATGATGGCCTTAAACAACATAAATAAGATTGAAAAAAATCTACGTCCTTACATCATCTCCCCCTTAGGAACATTCATACCCGAATGTGCAAGAACAAGGATTGAAAGGCTTGGGTGAGAACATGAAACTTTCAAACACAAGATGTCATGCATAGTTCATCATTGGAAATTACAAAGCCATTAAATCTCATGTCAAAATAAGGTCATTCAAAACATCATAAAAACCATTCAAATGCACATGTAAGCATACAATACCATGAAACTCAAGAAACAAAGAATTGGGACTAATGAGAAGGAAAGAACTTAATACCTTAGGGTTGAGTAGATTGGAAAAGGTGGGGATACCGCTTCATCATGTCCAACTCCTCCTCCTATGTAGTACTCTCCACATGTTGGTTCCTCCAAAGCACCTTCACCAAAGCCACATCCTTATTACGAAGCCATTTTACTTGTCTATCCAAAATTTCTACCAGGACCTCTTCATAGGACAAATTCTCTTCCACCTCAATGCCATCCAAAGGCACAATAGTGCTACGATCCCCAACCATTTTTCTCCACGTGGACACATGGAAGACCGAGTGAATAGAGCTCAAATCTGGGGGTAACTCCACTCTATATGCCACATTCCCAATCCATCCAATGACTTCGTAAGGCCCTACATACCGGGGACTTAGCTTACCTTTTTTGCCAAAACGCATCACTCCCTTCATAGGTGAGACTTTCACAAACACCCGATCTCCAACTTGGACTTCAAGATCCCTCTTTCTAGCATCCAAATAGGACTTTTGCCAACTTTGTGTCGTCTTCAACCTTTGTCTAGTCAACTTCACTTTCTCCGTAGCCTCCGTTACCAAGTCCGGGCTAATCAAAGTCGCTTTCCCCAACTCAAACCATCCCAGTATATATCTACGCCTCCTACAATACAAGGCCTCAAACGGTGCCATACAAATGCTAGCATGGAATCTATTATTATAAGAAAACTCGATGAGTGAAAGATGGT
>JAPFFP010044640.1:0-12248 GCA_026153255.1 Solanum medicagineum | reverse complement strand
GACCAAGCTTAGATGAAAATTTACATTTGGTCCCAAACTTTATCAAATTAAACCAATTAAGGACTTACGGTTCCTAACTCACGGGTTATAAATTATAGGGTCTAACAAAGGGTCCTCCAATGCTCCTAATATAAGGTTTTCTAATGACAACCCAAGGGTCCAAGATGGCGGTGCGGTGTGCTGCCTAATACTATGTGCCCAAGATGTGTTAAAGGACATAATGGCCCATGTTTGAGGGACACTAATTCTTGATATTGTTGTGGTGAAGTGGGTCATAAGTTGATTGATTTGTCCTCATAATCGCGACAAGGGTAGAGATGGTTGTCCACAAGGCCAAGGTGCAAATAGGGATACTTAGGGGAGAGGAGGTCAACAAAGAGGTGTCCTAAGGCAAAACCGATTCTATGCTCTTCAAGGAAGACAAGGGGTGGATGAGGGGCCTGATGTCATCACCGTTATGTTAAATATTTTTGATTTTTATTTGTAAGCTTTGATAGACCCGGGTGTCACTCTTTCTTCTATTACTCCTTTTGTTGCCAAAAAGTTTCGTGTTAACCTCGAATTATTGTGTGAGACTTATGAAGTGTCTACTCCCTTTGGTGCAACCATTGTTGCTAGAAGGGTCTATAGAATTTGACTCGGTTTCTGTTTTTGTAAAATCTTTCCTTGTGATTTTCTTGAATTAGATATGGTGGATTTTGATGTCATTCTTGGGATGGATCGGTTGTTTGCCTATTATATTTCTATTGATTGTAGAATCCGTAGGGTTAAATTCCAATTCCCTAATGAGCCCATTCTTGAGTGGGAAATTTCTAATATGGTGGTCAAGCATAGGTTTATTTCTTGCATTAAAGCCCAAAAGTTGATTTCTAAGGGTTGCCTGTATCACCTTATGAGGGTTAGGGATGTTGAGTCCAAGGTCCTTCCTATAGAGTCAGTTCCGGTGGTTAATGAGTTTCTTGATATCTTTCCTAATGAGCTTCTCGGTGTTCCTCTCGAAAGAGAAGTTGACTTTGGCATAGACCTTCTTCCCGACACTCAACCCATTTCTATTCCCTCTTATAGTATGGCCTTAGCGGAGTTGAAGGAGTTGAAACAACAATTCAGGGATTTATTGAAAAAGAGCATTATAAGGCCTAGTCAATCACCTTGGGTGCACCGGTATTGTTTGTGAAGAAGAAGGATGGTTTTCTTAGAAATTGTGTTGATTATCGGTAACTTAGAAGAGTCACCATAAAGAATAAATACCCTCTACCAAGGATTGATGATCTTTTTAACCAACTTCAAGGGGCTAGTCATTTCTCTAAAATTGATCTTCCGTCTGGGTAATACCAAGTGAAGGTGAGGGAGTGTGACATTCCTAAGACGACCTTCCGTGCTAGGTATGGGCACTATGAGTTTGTGGTTATGTCCTTCGGGTTGACTATTGCACCAGCTATCTTCATGGATCTTATAAATAGGGTCTTTAAAACCTACCTTGACTTATTTGTGGTGGTTTTTATTGATGGTATCTTGATCTATTTCCATAGTGAGGAGGAGCATGTGGATCACTTGAGGGTGGTGTTGCAAATCTTGATGGAGGAATGGTTATACATTAAGTATGAAAAATCTGAGTTTTAGTTGAAAGAGGTTGCTTTTCTAGGTCATGTGGTGTCGGGGGATGACATTAAGGTGGATCCTAAGAATACGGAGGTAATTAGAAATTGGCCTAGACCTTTGACTCTCTCGAACATTAGAAGTTTCTTGGGTTTAGTGGGTTAGTACCAAAAGTTTGTGGAAGGGTTCTCTTCTATTGCTTCTCCTATGACTAAGTTGACCCACAAGAGGGCAAAATTTGTGTGGACTGATGAATGAGAAAAAAGTTTCCAAATTTGAAAGATAACCTTGTTTCCGCTCCTGTCTTGTCTCTACTAGAAGGGATGGAAGGGTTTGTTGTGTCTTGTGATGCCTAAAGAGTTGGTTTGGGTTGTGTTTTGATGCAAAATGGTAAGGTGATAGCCTATGTCTCTAGGCAACTTAAGGTTCATGAAAAGAACTATCCTACCCATGATCTTTAATTGGTCGTTGCGGTATTTGCTTTGAAAATTTGGCGTCATTATTTGTATGAGGTTCATGTTGATGTGTTTACCGATCATTGGAGTCTCCAATATGTGTTCACTCAAAAAAAAGCTTAACTTCAGACAAAGAAGGTGGTTAGAGCTTCTTCAAGATTATGATATGAGTGTGCATTTTCACCTCGGTAAAGCTAATATTATGGCTGAAGCCCTAAGTAGGGTGTTTATGGGTAGCCTAGCTCATGTTAATGATGGTGGCAAAGAGGTGGCTAGAGAGGTCCATCGGTTGGCTAGATTAGTGATTACGTTGGAAGAAGCTGATAATGGTGGTGTAGTGGTTGTTGATAGTTCTAAATCTTCATTGATTGAGTAGGTAAAATAAAAACAAGATCTTGATCCCGCCTTGCTAGAATTGAAGGCCTTGGTGAGAGATTGTAAGGTGGAGGTTTTCTTCTAATGAGGAGATGGTGCCCTTAGGTACTAAGGTAGATTATGTGTGCCTAATTTTGATGACTTGAGGAACTTGACTTTAGATAAGGCTCATATTTTATCCTATTCTATTCACCCTAGTTTTACAAAGATGTATAGAGATTTGAGAGAGGTGTATTTGTGGGGTGGCATGAAGAAAGATATCACCAAGTTGTTATCCGAATGACACAATCCCCAACAAGTAAAAGCCGAACATCAAAGGCCAGGTGGCCTAGATCAAGATATAGATATCCCTACTAGGAAATGTGAATAGATTAACATACATTTTGTGGTTGGGTTGCCTATGGCTGGAAAGCATTTTAATTCCATTTCGGTTGTAGTTTATAGATTGAAAAAGTCAGCTCATTTCCTACCGGTCAAGACTATTTATGGTGCCGAAGTTTATGCTAAATTGTACATTCATGAGTTGGTTAGATTGCATGGAGTTCCTTTGTCTATTATTTTGGATCGTGGTGTCCAATTTTGTTCTAACTTTTAGAGGTCTTTCCAAAGTGGTCTTGGAACCAAGGTAAAGCTTAGCACGACCTTTCACCCTCAAACGGATGGCCATGTTGACAGAACTATCCAAACTATTGAGAATATGCTTAGAGCTTGTGTTTTGGAGTTTAACGGTAGTTGGGACGATCATCTTCCACTCATTGAATTTTCTTACAACAATAGTTACCATTGTAGCATTTGTATGACTCCTTTTGAAGCTCTCTATGATAAGCATTGTAGATCCCTGGTTAGGTGGTTTGAAGTGGGGGAAATGGCTGTTGGGACTAGATTTAGTCATGGAAGCCTTGGAGAAGGTGAGGATGGTAAGGGAGAGGTTGAAAACAACCCAAAGTAGACAAGTCATATTCCGATGTGAGAAGGAGAGATCCTGGATTAAGAGTTGGTGATTGGGTCTATTTGAAACTCTCACCCATGAAGGGTTTAGTTCGATTTGGCAAGTAGGGTAAATTGAGCCCAAGGTTTGTGTGTCTTTATAGAGTGTTGAGGGAGATTGGTAAGGTGGCCTATGAATTGGAGTTGCCCATTGATATGAATATGATTCATTCGATTTTCCATGTATCTATGTTGAGAAAATGCATGGGTGACCCAAGTGCTATTGTACCTTTGGATATTGTGGGTGTGGTAGAAGATAATGTGACTTATGAGGAGGTTCTGGTAGAAAGTTTGGATAAACAAGTGAAGAGGTCAAGGAACAAGGATGTAGCTTCCGTCAGGGTTCTTTGGAGAAACCAACAAGTTGAAAGTGCCATGTGGGAAGCCGAGGCGAACATGAGAAAATGATATCCATATATCTTCAACTCTACTCAAGCCTAAGGTAATAATTTAAGTGTCCATATGATTTCAAGTCTTAAGTTTCAGCCCTTATGTCATTTTGCATGCATTCATGTTTATGTTGAAAAGTTTATGGTAATTTTGATATTCATGTTGAGATTTTTGAAAAATGATGTTTAAATGAATTGTTGCATCTATGTCAGGCTGAAATCTTCATAATTACTTCTCTTGTGTACATTTCTTTGACATTTAGGGATAAATGTTCCCAAGGAGGAGATACTGAAACACCCCAAAAATGTGCTTCGAAAATTCCCGTAATCATAATTTGCATATATCTCAAAATCCGTGCGTAATATCGAAAATGTAACTTCATATTCTTGATCAGGGGGCACAATTGAGTGGAGATGGGTATAGCCCCAATTTTAGATGACTCGTAGTGAAATTTCATTTTCGGAAACTTTTCAACTTCAAATTACTATCCGTGAAGGCTCTGTGACACAAACCTATCGCAGAGTAGTGTTGTGACTTCCTTATTTTTTATACTTCGGACTATGGCGTTGGGGTCTTGTCCCCATGCCCTCTTATGCATAACAAAACCTATAATTAGCAAATTTTCAACTCTATATCACTCAAAACACTCTCAAAACCCTCTCTAACACTTAATCGAATATTTCATCCAAATGCAAGTGTCCCAAGTTTAATTCCAGATCTCAAGAACTTCATTCAAGCTTCAAGTTCTCATTTAAATCTACATTAAGGATATCCCTAAATTTAAGGTATGTGGGTTTAAACAATTGGGTCCTTCCACCCATGGTGCCCAACCTTCCTTTTTATGAAACTTGCATGTTTTCAAGATGTATTATTTATGTGTATTACTTATTATGAATTATGATTACAAATTATGGTAGGGTTTTATGAGATGTTGATTGGAAACATATGTCTACCTATTTAAGCTTATACTATAAGATGGTTGTCTATTGTGACTATGCATGTTTTGAGCTATGAAACTTAAGCCTATACTATGAGATGGTTGTCTATTGTGACTATGCATGTTTTGGGCTATGAAACTTTGACCTATTATGAGATTTGATGAGAGATTTCAATGTATCTTGCATGAGGGTGTTACCAAGTCTTGGTTGGTTTATTTACATTGAGCTTTCTCACATGATTTCACTCTTGAATTGCATGATTTTTAACTAGCATTATACACTCTCCAAGTGTTTGACAAAATGTCTTTTTAAGGATTCTTGATTTATTGATGGTCTATTGGATGGCTTATGAGCTAAGTGACACTATGATGATGAAGGGATTGTATGTATGTATTGAATTCATCAAAAGCATATATAGTGTTGCAAGTTGACCACACCTTGTTAAGGGGGTGATACGCCTCAATCACTTTGAAGAGGGGTGCTATACCCATCTACCATGTTGAAGGGTATATACCTTGGCCACTTTGATGGGGGGTGCTATGCCCATCTACCATATTGAGGGGTATATACTTTGGCCACTTTGATTGGGAGGGGTGCTATGCCCATCTACCATGTTGAAAGGTATATACCTTCTCCACTATGATGGAGGGTGACATGCTCATCTACCAATTGAGGGGTAGATCCCTCAATCACCTTCCAAGGGGGTGATATGCGTTGGATTCCAAGTACTAGTTTGCTTGGTATATGATGATGGTCTCTTTCTACACATGCAATCTATATTCTCAAGTTATATGTTTTACAAGCATATTTTACTTCAGGCATTGATCATGAATGTCATGTTGTTATTATACCTATCCCTTGCTTATGATTATGCATTTTGACTATGTTGCCTATCTCTTATTGCATTGCATCCTACGTACTTAGTATATTCAAACGTACTAATGCATACTCTATGCCTACATGATGTTTCCATGTAGGAACGGGAGCTCCTCGTGATCATCCTCCATGTGGCTAGTTTTTGCATCTTGGAAATAAGCTTTTGGTGAATCCTCAAGTTCCTCAAGTTCAGGGACACTAGCTATGCTACTCTTGCTTTTGTTATCTCTTATGTTGAACATTTGATACTATGAGGGTGCGCCTGGAAAGTGTCTTGGCCCCCGCCCAATCTATGTCTAGAGGTGTTGTTGGAATAGTTAATGTATCTATGCTTTGAGCCTTGACTCTTTATGCTTTATAAATGTCCAGACATCCGTTGTTCCCTTTTATCCCTTGTTTATATTATTGTTGTTGTTTACTTTGCTTCCGTGACCAAGGATGTGTAATTCATATGCTAAAAGGATTTTTTGGGTCCCTTCGCGTTCTCATTCGCCATGTCATTTGGAGGCCCTAGGCTTGGGTCATGACACGTGGCTAGTACTTAGTGTTCGAGACTGGCATTGTTATTTGTGGTGGGCTCTTAGTTCGGGGCTCTAGCATTATTCCACTTTATCTTGTATTTATTTTTGAGACAATGTATTTGTACCCCATTTTGAGGCATTTACTTTCTATGTTGCCAAATTATGAATTCTTTTATATTTGATGGAAACCAATCACTACCAATTAAATCCATTGATGTAGTAATTGGTATGCTTATGGATAATGAATGTTAGTTATCATACTACTTTTTAATGTTGCTTCTCTACTTTAAAAAGGCCCATAGTCCCTTTCCCCTTCTTTTTCTGAAATGTTTTCGTTAAATGCCTATGAATGCTTAAGATGCTTGAGATGGACTGGGTGAGATACCTTCAGTACCTCACTCACCATGTGAAGACTAGGCCCTTAGGTTGGATTGTTACACCGACTATAGCTCTATCAAGACTTCGGGAGACACACCAAACTTTATAGAAAGATAAGGAGTGACAAAAGAAATATTTGCACTAGGGCCAAGTAAAGCATATCCATCAAAATCAAAGACCATTAATGTACTCGTAACCAAATTAGGAGACTCCTACACTTCTTGCCTAGCATGACGAGAATAAAATCGGTTTCCATGGGGACTACCTCCTTGAACCTGGGCACCTTGTTTCACTTCCCCTCTTTGAGTCACTTGGCCTTAAGGTCGGCCTTCCTGTTAATAGCAATATTAGGACATTCATAAATGTTAGCCCCCATCTTTCTCCATCCACAAAAACCATTGGTACCTTTTAAGAAATAACCTCCATGATTCCTCCTACAATTGAGAAACCTAGGAGGAATAACACCACTACCCCTTGCAATATCACTTTGTACATTAGGGGTAGACACCCTATCCCTAGCACACCATTGATTATCACCCTTACATCACCCTTGGCCTTGTTGGAAACGGCCACCACTAGATTTTAGTATGTGCAAAACCACCTTTAAAATGAGCTCTCTTGGACTCCCTTATCTTCATCCTTTGGAGCTTCTCACTCTCTATTTGTTCGTCATGAGTTATAAAATAAGATACATCTATCTCTTTAACTAGTATTCCCATATTACAATTAACTTGTTCATGCAAGCTCTAGAATCGGCCACCAAGGAAGAAGCATACATATACAACTTTGTGAGCTTGAGGGTATACTCACTCACAGTCAAACCACCTTGCCTCAAGTTCATAAACTCCATCAATTTTTGTGTTCCTTAGTTCAAGGGGAAAGAATCAATAAAGAAAAGACGCCTTAAAGATCTCCCAACCAATAGGCCCTTCCTCATCATTTCTCTTGTACTTCCATTGTGTGAACCAAACTTGAACAACTCTCTTAAGTTAGTAAGCCACCAGCTCCTCCTTATCCTCGGAAGATACCCCCTATATTATTCATAACTTTGTAGACCTCATCAATAAACTCTTGTGGATATTCATCCACCATAGAACTATAGAACCTCAAGGGATTCATTCTAGCAAAGTCTCATACTATATATATCAGGGTAGGACTTTGGAGAAGCAACAACTTGCCCAGCATAGTGATAATGGCCCTAAACTCCTCATTAATCACTTGATTATCTTGAGGGACTTGAGGAACTTGGGAATTCCAAGGAGTTTGGTCCTCATTAGTATTGACTCCCCTATGAAATGGTGAATGTCATGGAGGTATTGTCTGAAAGTTTCAAAGGAAAAGCATTTGAGGAATGGAGTCTTAGAACACATTTTAAACATAGATCACGAAGAACTGTAGATTTCCTTAATGTCTCATTGTCTCCTATTCATGGATGTGAAGTGCTTCACAAATATGAATAAGACTCTATTAGACACAACATGTTGGACTCCCTAGGATGCTTTCAAACCTTATGCTCTGGTATGAAGCTTGTTACAACACGAACCCAGGGCCTAGTCGTGACATGATGAATGTAATACCTGAAGGCACACTATCCAAGTCTCTTGTTCATAAATAAGTATACATAGGGTAAATCAACAATCACAAGAGTAAGCAAACAAACACATAGTTTCAAACAAGCTAAACATAGGAGTCAACATTTTCGATTAAAGGGAATTACATCATCAGGTCTAAACATGCCTCTACATTATAGAACTTGTGGGTCTAGAACATGATACTAGCTCATTCTCAAGATAAGAAAAGAACAAAAGTCTTAAAAATATCAATATAAGCAAGAATATAAGGACTTCTCCTTGAAGCATGGAAACTCACGAAATCTTCCCTAGAAATATCAAAAAGCTAGTCAAACATTTGGAGTGTTATCATCGTCCGCCCATACATGGTGATATCATGAAGGGAAAGTGTATACGTTAGTACATTGGAATGTACTAAGTATATAAGCATGCAATGTATTAATTAACATCATACATAATAGAAATATGCATAGGCATACCAACAGAGTGGGGACAAGATATGAATGATTAATGCATCCTTAAAATCATAGATGGAAGCATTATAAAACATTTCATAGCCTAGTAGACATACAAATATGGGAATGGAACTATAACCAAAAGTAAGAGCATGAGGACTATAACATGGAATCCCAATGTTCCCACTATACCGAGCAAAAGAGGAGTCTTCTTTGCCAATTAAAACTTGACCCTCAACCTATAGGCTCAATCTTAGCATGGTGAGAATCATATATACATGGAGATCCCACTCTTTAGGATCTATCGTAGCACAGTGAGTATCACATGTATGAGTAAAAACCCATCCTTTAGTCTCTATCCTAGCACGGAGAGTGTCACATCATGAATCTCTATGGATCCATTAGCTAGCATTATAGGCATATGATCATAAACCTACAGTGGAACTTAGTTATAATGTAAGGATTCTACTAAGGTCCTCTCTGTGCTAGTCATATCCCATAAAATACATGACCATGCATATACATAGATATCATCGTAATTCATACTTTATCAAAATCATACTTCATAGTTTGTAAAATAGGTATCATTACCTCATGAAAATATATCATAGTGTAGGAATAGTCCATCTACATAGCATTGCATATAATGTGGGTATACTCTCCCCATCTTATCATCATTTCATAAAAATTAGGGTCATAGGTAACCCTCATCATCATTATCATCATCAAAACATACTTCCTTACTTAGAATCGTATTTATCAAATCATAGCTTAGTCACAAAAATTAGGCATGACATGGGTTCATAGTCAATTGAACCAAGATCATGTGAATCGTGCAATTTGACAATAATCCAGGCTTAATTAAGTAAATAAATCATAACTGAGTAGTAATTCATACAATTGGATGAGAATTATAAGGACCTATTATGAAATCATGAGCCCTAACTTAATTTGAGAAGATTCATGGAAAATATTAGGTTTCATGCAATTTACATGAATTCAACTTAGGATGATCAATAAACATAATCTAAATAACAATTGAAGAAATTGAGGAGACCCATGATGTAACACGTTGAAAATATCTAAGCTAAGACCTTAACTTTCCTCTTATACTTATGGGATAATCGCAAATATGTCATGACCCAAGCCTAGGGCCTAGATATTTAATGGTGAATAGAGAACCCAAATGGACCCGAAACAAGCCTCCTTAAGCATGCATCACACATCCTTGGTTGCGGAAGCATACAACAACAACAACAATAACATACCTAGTGGAATCCCACTATTAGGGTCTAGGAGGGTAGAATGTACGCAAACCTTACCACTACCTCATAGAAGTATAGAGCCTGTTTCCTGGGAATCCTCGTCTCAAAAACCCATAAGCAGAATAAACTAGATATGACAAAAAGTAAAAGAAAGAGAATAACAAAAAATGACTAATAACCAAAAGCACATGACAATACGTAAATATGATACAATTAACACATAAACAACAAATATTGAAAACACATATTATAAAACACTACTACTCCTTTACCCTACTATACCCCATGACGAGATAACCACCTAACCCTACCAACCAATTAGCCTACTACTCTAATTCGCGACCTCCACTAATTTCTATCTAGGGACATGTCCTCAATGAGATCAACTTCCGCCATATCATGTCTGATCACCTCCCCCTAGTACTTCTTCAGTCTAAAACTAACCTCTCGCACCTCCTAACAGGAGCATTGGTACTTCTTCTCTGCACATGTCCAAATCAACGCAGTGTAGCTTCTCTCATTTTATCAGCCGCCGCAACCACCTCTAGCTTCTCCCGAATGGTCTCATTCCTAACCTTGTCACTCCTGGTGTGACCACACATCCATCTCAACATCCTCATTTCTATGACATGCATCTTCGGGACATGTGCATTTTTGATTGGTCAACATTCCACCCCATACAACAAATATGGTCTATTACCAATCTGTAAAACTTACCTTTGAGTTTAGGTGGTATCTTCTTATCACACAATACTTCAGATGCAAGACTTTATTTAGTTTATGCTTCTCTAATATGATGTGTGACATAATCATCGATATCGCCACTATTCTGGATGATGGATGCCAGATACTTAAAGTTTTCCCTCTTGATGATAGGCTGAGTGGCAAGCCTCACATCAAAGCTTGCTTCATCCCTCTCAAAACTAAATTTTCACTCCAAGTATTCAATTTTGGTCCTGCTCAATTTGAATACTTTGGACTCCAAGGCGTGTCTCAAAACCTCCAACCTATCATTAACTTTAGTCCAAGTCTCATCAATCAGTACTATGTCATTTGGAATAGCATACACCATGGTATCTCCTCTTGGATAGATCGCCTCAGCTCATCCATCACCAAGGCAAACAAGAAAGGGCTCAACACAGATCCTTGATGGAGTCCCATCTCAATAGGAAAATACTCTGAGTCTCCTCTTATCGTTCTTACTCGAGTTTTGGCTCTATCATACATGTCCTTAATCGCCCTGATATATGCCATTGTGACACCTTTTACCTCTAGACACCTCCATAAGATATCCCTTGGGATTTTGTCATATGCCTTCTCGAGATAAATGAACACCAATGAAGGTCCTTCTTTCTTTCCCTATATTTCTCCACTAACCTTCGAAAAAGATGAATTACTTTAGTAGTCTACTGCCTTGACATAAATCCAAACTAATTCTCTGAGATAGATACTGCTCTTTGCACCCTCATCTCCACTACTCTCTCCCAGACCTTCATATTGTGGCTTAACAACTTGATACCCCTGTACTTGTTACAATTTTGAATATCTCCGTTATTCTTATACAATGGAACCATTGTACTCCTCCTCCATTCATCAGGCATCTTAGCAGTCTTCATAATAGCATTGAACAGTTTGGTCAACACCTCTATGCCATTCTTGACCACGTTCTTCCAAAAGTCTACCGGAACCTCAGCCCGATCGCCCTCCCCCTCTTCATCCCACTAATAGCCCGTCTTACCTCCTCGACTCTGAACCGCCTGTAAATAACCAAAATCACGATGTTTTTTAGAGTGTGTCAACTTACCCAGCTCAATATCTTCATCTCTTTTTTCATTTAAGAGTTTATGAAAGTAAGCTTGCCACCATAATTTAATGGAAGTGTCATCCACCAACACCTCGCCCTCCTCATCCTTGATGCACTTCACTTGGTCTAAGTCGTGAGCTTTCCTTTCTCTTACTTTAGCAAGCCTATACAATCTCTTGTTCTGCCTTTATCACTTAGCTCCTCATAAAGGTTCTTAAACGCTGCTGACTTAGCATTCGTCACCGCCATCTTTGCTTCTGACTTGGCCTTCTTATAGATTACCTTAAGCTTTTGCTTTTCATCTTCATCCCCACACTCTAACCACTCTGTGTAAGTGACCTTATTATCTTTCACTTTTCCCTAAACTTCATCATTCCACCACCTATCGCCCTAACGTCCACCAAAGGTCCCTCTCAAAACCCTTAGTACCTTGGTAGCTACCTTTCTTATGTAACCAATAGTTGTGTCCCATATACTGTTCATATTACCTTCACTACTCTACGCATCTAAGTTACTCAACTTTTCTTCCATCTCATGAGAAAGGGCAGGAGTAACGCCTCCCGAACTAATCCTAGGTTGGGCATACATAACCTTCTTCTTCTTTTCTCTCTTGATCTCCACATTCATCACAAAAAGT
>JAPFFP010044639.1:0-12249 GCA_026153255.1 Solanum medicagineum | reverse complement strand
CCTCAATCTTTTGAGTGTCCACTCGTATACCATCACCTAAAACCACAAGGCCTAGGAATTCCCCAGAAAACTCACTCTTTGAAAACTTTGCATATAACTCATTATCATTGAGCATCTACAAAGCGATTCTAAGATGATTAGCATGCTTCACCTCATCTCTGGAATACACCAAAATATCGTCAATAAATAAGATCATGAACATGTCAAGGTACTGTCTAAAAACTTTGTTCATTAGGTCCATGAAAGTTGCAGGTGCACTTAATAACCCAAAGGACATTACCATAAATTCAAACTGACCATATCGGGTTTGAAAGTCATCTTCGAGATGTCACATTCTCTTACTTTCAATTGGTGCTAGACTGATCTGAGGTCTATTTTGGAGAAAATACTGGCACCCTGATGTTGGTCAAACAAGTCATCTATCCTTGGGAAGGGATTATTCTTGACTATCACCTTATTCAACTAGCAATAGTCAATACACATTAGGAGTGAACCATCCTTCTTTTGCACGAATAAGACCGGAGAACCCCATGGTGAGGCACTTGCCTAATAAAGCCCTTCTCTAGCAAATCTCTCAGGTACTCTTTCAAATCAGCAGGGGATATTTTATATGACAAAATGGAGATAAGTTGGGTGTGATGAAGAACATCAATCCCAAAGTCAATCTCCCTATCCGAAGTGTCTCTAGGAAAATCCTGAGGAAACTCATTCACAATCAGGAAAGACTCAAGAGTAGGAGGCTCAACATCGTTAGACTTGACTCGCACAAGATGGTAGATACATTCCTTTGAGATTAACTTATTGGCATTAAGGTAGGAAATAAACTTACCCTTAGGTGCAACAAAATCACCCGTCCACTCTATGACAAGCTCATTTGGAAATTAGAATATGACAATTCGAGTTCTGTAATCAATAGAGGCATAATAGGCATGAAGCTAGTCCATGCCAAGAATCACATCGAAGTGAACCATCTCTAACTCAATCAAATCAGCAAGAGTATCTCTATGATAGATGGGCACTACGCAATCTCTATAAACTCTCTCAGCTAGAATAGACTCACTAACAGGAGGAGAAATGAAAAATAGCCCAAGAAAGAACTCAAATCTACTAGCCACATAAGGAGTGACAAAAGGCAAAGTGCCACCAGGATCCATCAAAAAATAACAATGAAGAGTGGAGACTCGAATTGTACCCATCATAATATCTAGGGAATTTTCTTGATCTTGGCGACTACCCATGGCATACAAATGGTTTATAGCCTTACTTGCACCAGAAGTAGCACCCTTCTAATTTCCTCTAGCTAGTAGTATTGGTGCAGAAGATTAGGCCTTGTCAGCCCTCTTCAGATAATCTCCCTGAAGATGACCCATTTGGCCATACTTATAGCATGCATCTCCTTCTTCACGGCATTTCCCCAAGTGTAGTTTGCCACACTTGACACACGGTGGCATATCTTGTGAACCCAGAGTCACAGAGCCTACAATTAAGATCCCTGGGCCCTGAAATTCTGAGACTTCTGCTCATTCCAATTTTGGGGTGTCGGTGCACTAGTAGATGAAGATGCTAGCGTGGACTGAAACTTGCTACCATTCCTATTTTCTCTTTTCCCAACCTCATGGCTGGAGGTTTTTTCCCTCTTATTTTTTATCTCCTCACTATCTTGTTGCCTTTCCACATCAGCCTACTACACAAATACCATCAATCTACATAGGTTCATGTCTCTCACAAGCATAGCTCTTTTCCCATCTTTCTTCGGCCACTTGTTCAACTCATCAACTTACAGGCCCATCCTGCATCTCATGTTTGCAATCCTCTTAGGAGCATAGTGTGACAGTTGTATGAACTTAAGACCATATTCTTTCACCATCATAGAGCCCTATTTTAGATTCAAGAACTCTCTAACCTGGCCTCTTTTAGCTCCTTCGTAAAGAAGCGCCCCAAGAAAGCTTCTTCAAACACTATCCAAGTTAGAATTGGGGCCATCTCTCCTCTGTTCTTCTTCCAATAGTCATACCATAGCCTGGAAACACCTTTGAGCTGGTAGGAAGCCAACTCAACCCTATCAACTTTGGTAATATGCATCACCTGGAACACGTTTTATAGCTCAATAATGTAGTTCAGGGGATCCTTGTGGGTGTAGACCCTGTGAACTCAGGCAAGTTCATTCACAGGAACTCTCAAACCTTGGATGTGTTTTAAGCATCTTGTCTAGTTTCTCCCTACCTAACAATCGGTGTTTTCATAGCCTGCACCAAAGTCTGCTTGGTTGGTGGAGCTCCGTATTTGAGATGTCAACCTAGGGTGGCTATTCAGGGATGGTTGGACCAATGGGTTCATCCTGATTTTGAGGCAAGGTGGGTTAACATTCTATCTATCCTGATTCCATCTTCCTCTAGTAGCTCTTATTGGAGGCATGACCACAATTTTGCGAACACGTAATGCACGAATCTAAAAGAAGCTTTATAGAGTTAAACTCTATCGCATTAACTCAAAATACAAAGAGGTGTAACGATTCCTAATCTCCTATAGCATCTTGCTTACGAAGTGTGGTGCACAACACACCTATAAACAAAGCTCTACTAGAGACGTCTTCATAGACTCCCTAGGATGCTTGAACTCTGTGCTCTGATACCAAGAGTGTCACGCCCCCAGAGGGTACCCTAGACGTGGCCAACACTCAAAGAATATTGCTAGTCCCCAAGCAAACCACTTGTCCCCATCATATTTATTCAATCAATATTTATCATATCAAAGGAAGACTAAAGATAATAAAAGGCGGACAATCTCAATTAAAGGCAATCAAAACAAATCAATAGGTCTACTGTGAAAGAAACTAGTCAAACAATATTCAACTCATCAATCCTAAATCTAGTCTATGGAACCTCTATCTAAGTTTTCTAGATGGAACCATGAGAGGACATGGCAACCTCAATCAAGGAAAATAAAGTACAAACTCAAGCTAGAACGAAAATATAAATAAGTATCCTCTGGATGCAGGGAGGACTCACCAAATTAGCTGGCTAAAACAGATCCTCAATAATGCACATGTTGGTGCCTCTAACACCTATGTCTACATCATTAATGATGCAAGCTCAAATGGACTTCAGTACATAGAATGTACGAGTACGCAAAATGGATGAATGAAACACACATCAAGGTAGAATACTATCAACTCAGATAACTCAAATCAAAAGATACGGAACTCAATCAGGATGTCAAATGTCTATCTCAAGCAAAAATAAAGAGTATATAATAGTATAACTCCAACCAAATCAATCTAGAGACTATCATTGTAGAACCTATCTGCGAGTTTCTCTTATCCAACAAAAATCACATATAAGCTAGTAATCATACAACAATCTCATCGATGTTGCCACAATCGCTCAGTACGTGATACGATAAGAGTGAATCAATCCATAATGGATTGAATAGAATCAAATAAGTTCTCTATTCTTTCCAGGACTTATCAAGGGGAAAATTTTGACTTAGCAATTTTAATCCTCTCCTCTGTTTGGCGATATAGATATTGAGTTCGAGTTGGACTTACTCTTACCCAATTCGGTGCTCGATACTCCTCCTAAGAATCAACATGCTCAAAAGACTCACTCCTATGGTTAACTCATTCAATTAGTCTCATTGGATATTTGTCAAATTAAGTCATCACATCGAATATCAACTCATTGATTAGGAACATTGTTTTAGGATTAGCTCATGACTCATCAAGACACTCTATTATGCATCATGGTACTCGAATACTCAAACTTCAGAAATCAGTTTTAACTAAGGATCTAGAATAAAAAAGCTATTTCTAACATCATCATTAGGCATAAATACAGTTAAAGACATGCATACTTAAATATTTATAGACTCAAGAAGAGCATCCACTTAGAGATAAGAACTCAACTCAACAATAGAAAAGTAACATAGAGAGTCGAAACGAATTATAACCATGAATTTCATCATTAGAAGGCACGAATAGGTAAGGATATCCAGCCTTTATATCCGGTTCAACTTTCCATGTAGCTTCTTCAATCGATTGTCTTCTCCACCACACTTCTACATAAACAACCTCTTTAGTTCTTAACTTGCTAACTTGACGATCAAAGATTTGGATTGGGACCTCTTCATAACTCAAACTATCCATAACTAAAATGCTTTCAATAGGCACAACCAAGGATGGATCTCCTAAACACTTCTTACACAAAGAAAAGTGAAAGACTGGATGGATGGCTGTCAGCTCTTGTGGTAGCTCCAACAAATAAGCTATATTTCCCACTCTCTTCACAATTTGGTAGGGACCAATGTATCGAGGACTCAACTTTCCTTTATTCTCGAATCTCAATACCTTTCATAGGTGACACTTTCAAGTAGACTCTATCATTGACTTCGAACTCTAGGTCCCTTCTCCTAACATTTGTATAGGACTTCTGGCAACTTTGTGCAATTCTCAATCTCTTTGGAAAATCAGTACCTTCTCCATAGCCTGATGTACCAATTCTAGCCCAATCAACCTTGCTTTACATACCTCGAACCACTTGATCAATGATCTACACCTCCTATCATAGAGGGCCTCATAAGGAGCTATTTGGATGCTCAAACGAAAGTTGTTGTTGTATGCAAACTCAATCAAAGGCAAGTGGTCATCCCAATTACCTTTGAAGTCAATGTCACAGTCCCTCAACATAATTTACAAAATTTGTATCGTCCGTTCTGCCTGACCATTAGTCTGAGAGTGGAAGCCAGTGCTAAGGTTTACCTTTAAGCCGAACCCTTTCTAAAAGGAGTTCTAGAATTGGATAGTGAATTGGGATCCTCTCTCTGATATGATAGACAAGGGGACTCCATGCATTTTGACAATCCCTTGAATATATAATCGGTCATAGACCTCTGAAGTAAAAGAAATCATTACCGCTAAGAAGTGGGCTGATTTGGTCATCCTGTCAACAATCACCCATATTGAATCATGTTGTCTGTGAGAGCTCAATAAGCTCATAACGAAATCCATATTAATTATCTGCCACTTCCATTCTGGAATTTCAAAATTTTGGGCTACTCCACATGGTCTTTGTTGCTCAACTTTACTTGTTGGCAGTTAGGGCACTTAGAAACAAAGTCTGTAATGTCTCTCTTCATCCCACTCCATAAATAAACGTCTCTCAAATGACGGCATTTTGTTAGACCCTGGATGGATGGAATATCTGGAGTTATGGGCATCTGACATGATCCTTTCTCGAATACAGTAAAAATCTGGGACACACAACCTACTTTGGTATCTCAATACTCTACCTCTCCCTTTAACGAACGCCATAAGTTTTTTCTTGTGTACATCATCCTTCAATTGGAGTAAGATTGGATCTTGGTCTTTCTTCTCCTTTACCTCTACTACAAGAGATAATGTAGGCCCACTATGCACAAGTATTCCACCTTCACCAGATTCATCTAGTTGAAGTCCCAATCACGCTAGTCTGTGCACCTCTTTAGCTAAATCTTTCTTATCTTCTTCCACGTGAGCAATGCTTCCTATAGACAACCTTCTAAGAGCATCAACAACCACATTAGCTTTACCTAGATAGTATAGGATACTCATGCCATAGTCCTTAAGCAGCTCAAGCCATTTCCTCTACCTCAAGTTAAGCTCTTTCTGGGTGAATACATATTGTAGGCTCTTGTGGTCTATGAATACATCAATAGGTGCTCCATATAAGCAGTAGCGCCAAATCTTGAGTGTAAACACACAACAGCTAGTTCTAAATCGTGAGTTGGATAGTTCCTCTCATAGTTTTTGTGTTGTCTGGAAGCATAGGCTATGATCTTACTTCTCGGCATCAGAGCACATCCAAATCCCACTCTAGAAGCATCACAATAGATCACAAAATCATCAGTCCCCTCAAGTAGAGTCAATACCAGCGCAGTCGTTAATCTAGTTTTCAACTATTGAAAACTCTTCTTATACTCAGCAGACCACTGAACCTTAGCTTTCTTTTGAGTCAGCTTAGTCAATGGTGAGGATATAGAAGCGAATCCCTCAACAAATCTATGACAGTAACTTTCCAAACCCAGAAAACTCCTTATGTAGGTTGCAAAGATGGGTCTAGGCCAATTCTTAACTGCCTCAATCTTCTGCATGTCCACTCAAATACCATCCCCCAAGAAAATATGGCCCAAGAATGACATTGATTTAAGCCAGAACTCACAATTTGAAAATTTGGCATACAACTCCTTATCCTTGAGGGTCTGAAGAACAATTTGGGGGTGATCAGCATGATCTTCCTCATCTCTGGAGTACACTAAATATCATTGATAAACACAATAACAAACATATCAAGGTATTTTCTAAATACTTTGTTTATAAAGTCCATGAAAGTGGCAAGATCATTGTTTAATCTGAAGAACATTACCAAAAACTAAAGGTGACATGTCACATTCTCTCACTTTCAACTAGTAATAGTCTAACCTGAGATCTATCTTGAGAAAATGATGGCACCCTAAAGTTGGTCAAACAAATCATCGATCCTTGAAAGGGGATATTTGTTCTTAATGGTCATCTTATTCAATTAGCGATAATCTATGCACATTCTGAGGGAACCATCTTTCTTTCAAACGAATAGGATAGGAGCCCCCTTAATTCTTTCCACCTAGTCTGAGTAGACAGACAGATAAAACTAAGGAAAATTACTGAGAAATATTACTAGAGAGAAAGCCACGAGGGCCATCTATGGCCCGTAGAGTGATCTACAGCCCATAGATGAGGCCTTGTAAATCCACAAGATAACTTGGTGAAATTTTCTAAGACTGAGGCCCATGTACGAGATAACCTATGGCCCGTAAAATATTCCTCAACCCGTAGATTGATCTCATGAGTTGGTTCCTAAGAATCAACTTTTCAGTATCTTGAATTATGAGGTATCAGATGGCCTGTAGAACTATTTACGGTCCATAGTAGAGGTTTCATGGATTCTAGTACAAATTCCAATAACTCCAATTTTTGGACCTGTTGTCTATGAGAGGTCATCTAATACTCATAGGAAGGCCTACGGCCCATAGAGAGGGTGTTGTAAAACTTGTCGACAATTTTTAAGAAAAGCATTTTTGTATTTTTTGGTCTCTTTTTAATTAAATCCTTGGATGTTTTAGACTTAATTAAACCCCTAATATAAAACCCTAAGTGTATTTTTCACCATTGTTCACGCTTAGGGATTTCAAGAGAACACCAGAGGCGGAAGAAGAGCAAGGGTTTCAAATTCAGAGGGAACTACATATCATTTATTTTATTCCTAGGTATGTAAGGCATACTAAAGTGTGGAACTACATTTGTTCACACTCCGTTTTTACTTAGTTGAGTCGAGATTGAGAACAAGAGTTGAGTTTTGAAAATCCTATTATCCAAATATTGAATTTCTGCCCTTATTATGAGTTCTTGATGATATATGAAATAATTGTTGTATCTCATGACAACTGATATAAGACTGACATATATATTTTGTACTTGATATCATGAATCTCAAATTGAATGATTTTTATAAAAATTATACCTGGATAGAGTTGAGATTTCAGTTTAATTATCTGAGTTAAGTAAATTGAGCATAATTGAGATAAGGATCATCTAGTATCATGATTTCATATTCATTGGTTCATGTTGCTTGCATTCCATGATGAGTCTAATTGTGTGAGTCCGAATGACTATCTAAGTATGAGTTGAGTCAGATTGCATTTCTCTTGATTAATTGAGTTGATGAGACATTGAGTGAGTTGACTGATTGAGTATTATTGAGATTTGAGTTGATTGATAAGTTGAGCATGTTTTAGTCTTGGGAGGAGTATCGAGGGCTGGGAGCGAGTGAATAACTACTCTAACTTACAGAACTACGTTGCCAACATAGGATAGTCATACATCTTCTGATGACTCATGGTTCTTCAAATGCCAACCACTCCCAGGGTACCCTCCCGGTGCTTGACAACCAGATTCACCAGGTAAAAGGCAAATAAGATAAAATAGTGGGAAAAGAAGGAAACTTGATTTTACGTCAATGGACTCCTAAGTAAGATAAACAAAGATATTGCCCAGGATTAGAAGTCCTTGTACAACTCTACTAGGGTGCAACTATAAAAGGATCATAGTTAACCTTAGGAGAGTAGCTTTTGTATCTATCAAATATTAGCGATCTAGTAGCAAAGGAAAGGAGTAATCGTCAGGCAACTTTTTGGAAAAAAGAAGATCTAGAGTTAGAATTTCTTTTTAATCCTTTATTAAAAGGCCAATCAACCCATTTTACTGATAACCAAAATATTTAAAAAGCTTATCTCAAATACCAAGCCCACAACATAAGCAAATATATTAGCATTTTTATTTATCGAAGATACTTCTAAAACCATCCTTCTGAACAATAACATGTCAAATATATGTGACTATATTTTAGGAAAGTAATGAGGCTCGGCTTTCAAATAAAATAATAAAAATAACTTATCGTTACCGTTTCACATTTTCCATTTTGATGTTGTCTCCTTTCAGCTTCCCATCCAGATAGCATGTCATAATATTTGTGGTTAAGTCCATAAGGATCACTTGTCTCATCTTCATTCTATATATTTGAGTCAATAACAAAATTATTAAACAGTGTGACCTCTCCATAAAATAAACATCCTCTTACAAGTGTTTTCTCTAATAACAGTATCTTTTTAGGATCGACTTTTCATACTGTACTATATTATGTATCTTCTATTAATTTTTAAATCTAATAATGTTAATAAAATATATATACAAGCGATGTTACGCTAAAAATGATAACATAATATTGTATACTATACACAAGCGATGTTACGATAAAAATGGTGAACATTTACAATAACATCGCTTGGGTATAAATTTTTTTAATATTGTTTGATTTGAAAATTAATGGAAGATACATTATCTAGTATAGTATGAAAAGTTGATTCTAAAAAGATATGCTTATTATAATAAATGGTTGTAAGAGGAGGTTTATTTTATGTAGAAGTCACACTGTCTAATTATTTTGTTATGGACTCAAATAATAGAATGAACATGAGGAAAGTGATCCTTATGGACTTAACCACAAATATTATGACATGCTATATGAACGGAAAGCTGAAAGGAGACAACGTCAAAATGGAAAATGTGAAACAGTAAGGATAAGTTCTTTTATTATTTTATTTGAATATCGAGTCCCACTACTTTCCTAAAATATAGTCGTATTTATCTATTTGCCATTTATGTTATTTTTCAAAAGGATGGTTTAGAAGTACCTTCGACAAATGAAATGCTAACATATTTGTTTATGTTGTGGGTTTGGTATTTGAGATAAGCTTTGTACATATTTTGGTAATCAATAAAATGGATTGATTGGCCTTTTAATAAAGAATAAAAAAGAAATTCTAACTCTAGATCTTCTTTCTTCCAAAAAGCTGCACGATAATTGCTCCTTGCCTTTGCTGCTAGATCGCTAAAGTTTGATAGATGCAAAAGCTACTCTTCTAAAGTCAACTATGATCCTTTCATAGTCGCATCCTGGTGAAGTTGTGCAAGGACTTCTTATCATGGGCGCTCAAGCCATCTCCTTTACCTCAAGCTAAGCTCTTTCTGGACGAAAACATATTGCAGGCTCTTATGATCTGTGAACACATCGACACGCGCTCCATATAGATAGTGGCACCATAATTTGAGAGCAAACACCACCGCTGCAACTTCTAAGTCATATGTGGGATACTTTTTCTCATACAGTTTGAGTTGCCTGGAAGCATGAGCAACACTTTTACCTTTTTGCATCAATACGCATTCCAATCCCACTCTTGATGCATCATAATAAATAATAAATCCACCAGCTCCTTCGGGCAAGGTCAACACTAGGGCAGTAGTCAACCTTATTTTTAACTCTTGAAAACTCGTCTCACACTCGTCGGACCATTGAAACTTGACCTTCTTCTGAGTCATTCTAGTCAACGGTGCAGATATAGAAGAAAATCCTTCAAAAAATCTGTGGTGGTAGCCAGCAAAACCAAAAAAGCTTCTTATGTAAGTGGGAGAGGTTGGTATAGGCAAATTCTTGACCGTCTCAATCTTTTGGGTGTCCACGCATATACTAAAACCTCATGGCCTAGCAATGCCCCAGATTTGAGCCAAAACTCACTCTTCGAAAACTTTGCGTATAACTCATTATCCTTGAGCGTCTGCAAAGCAATTCTAATGTGATTAGCATGCTCCTCCTCATCTCTAGAATACGCCAAAATATCATCAATAAATAAGATTGTGAACATCTCAAGGTACTGTCTGAATACTCTGTTCATCAGGTCCATGAAAGTTGCAGGTGCACTTGTCAACCCAAAGGACATTACCAAGAATTCAAAGTGAACATATCGGGTTTGAAAGCCACTCACATTCTCTTACTTTCAACTAGCGATAGCCTGATCTGAGGTTTATCTTAGAGAAAATAGTGGCACCCTAAAGTTGGTCAAACAAGTCATCTATCCTTGGGAGGGGATACTTATTCTTGACTGTCACCTTATTCAACTAGCAAGTTTGTCGCGCCCCAGGAGGGTATCCTTGGCGTGGCCAAAACTCCGAGACTATTACTAGCACTAGAGGGAACCACTTGTCCTTATCATCACATCATACTTGACAGCGGAAGAAGTTGCTCTAAGAAAAGACGTAAAAGTAATTAAATAATTTAGCCTTAACATATATTAAAAACAATTTCAAATAAAACAAAGTTGAAACAGAACAATACTCAACATTCTCTACTCAATGTCTATGAAGCCTCTAACTCTAACATCTAGATGGTACCATGACAATCCATGGCGACCAAACCCAGAGAAAATAGAAACAAATAACAAAATAAAAAAAAGGCTCCTTTGGACGGCAAGGAGGCTCACCGACTCCAAAAATCAGTAACTCTCAACCTCAATGATTAGTTTGCTAAAGTCCTCTATCTCTCGTATCTACAGCATGAAATGATGCAGCACCAAATGGCATCAGTACGCGGAATGTAAGGCATGTAAGAATTGTAAAGTAAACATGCAAGGCTTAACTCAACTCAGTAAACTCAACTCAGAACTCAACTCATTCAACTCATGACTTGACTCAGTGAGTACGCAATTTAAAGTTTGAATTCATGCTTTAAAATTTGACTCAATATTTTTTTATGCAACTCAGTTTGGAAATCATGATATGTTTACTCAAGTGTTGCTTGGAAATTTCTCTAACTAACATAACTCTCCACCCTACCATTAGTTTGGTGATGTACAACGAAAAGACGTCATTATCACATCCGTCCTAAACTTGCAAAGGAATAGGACGTCAACCTCTAACTCTCTCTATCTCCAATCCTAAGAGAGTATTCCTCAAATGGGAACATGGCCCAGCAGAATTATCCTGTGCAACCATCCTATGTTGGCAACATAGTTCTTGGGTGACTCTGCTCACCCAACTCGGTGCTCAATACTCCTTCAAAGACTAAAACATTTTATGAAATTAACTCAAGCTCAACTCTTTAACTCATCTCATTCAACTAGACATCAACTTTCTCAATTAACTTCACAACTCAGAATGTGAACTCAAGACAATGCACTTCAAGACTCTATTTTACATCATGCAAGACTCCCACGAATTATGGTCATGTGACATCATATCATCCAACTCAACACATACCACGTAATAGATATTCATCACATACACACATGAAACAACAAAACATACTCAGGTTCCCATTGCTTAGTTTAGAAAGTTAGGTTCATAATTTTAGTTTAGTCAGTGAGCAATGAAAATATTAAAGTTAGGGTTATGGAATCAAGCATGCGAAGTACATTCATAATTCATAAGAATGATGCAACTCATGGATTAACTCAAATGTATACTTAAGAAGCTTAGTCATGTACAAAAATTCAAGATTCAAGAATCATAGGTCTTGAAGTATGCAATTAATTCTAAAAATCTCAACTCAAGTGGATGAATGGGCGCATGGACGAACATATCCAATGCTTTACGTAGCCTTACATACCTGGAAAGTTGATATTACCATCCAGATTTGATGAATACTTGCTTCCTTGGAGAAAATCCTCGATCTTGGTAGTTTTTTTAAAGTGGAAGAACTTGGAAGGACATTGGTTGAAGGAATTGATTCCTTGGATTCTTGACTTAGAATCTTTAGAGTTCTTGATGAAGAATCCTAATTCTTGAAAAAGAAGAATCAAGAAATCCTTTCTTGGGACTCTTGAATTCGTTTTCTTGAAACCCTAGGT
>JAPFFP010044638.1:0-12251 GCA_026153255.1 Solanum medicagineum | reverse complement strand
GTTCTTCTAACTCAGGACCATAATCAGACTTTCTACACGTTCCAAGCACGAACCCTAGCTTGCTCTTGGCACGAAGCGTGATGAGCAGTGATCGACTCCACAGAGAGTAGTTTTCAATCCCCGTGAGTTGCACTGAGGTGAGTATGCTCCCAGGCGTATCCGATGGATGAAGATATAAAGGATGATTTCTTATTCTTCTCCATGGCATCAAGTGATTCAATCGATTTATCAATCGATTCGCGACTGGTTTCTCCGATTTTCGTCATCCTTGAACTCGCTCAAGCCTTATCCCTGTCGTCGTTGCCGTCATTAAAGGCGGCGCTCTGATACCATGATCAATTTCCACGAGATCACCAGCTGAAGAAGAAGACGAATTGGGAATTTGGGCAAAAGCCCTGTTCTCAGCTTTGGTAAAGGAAAAAACATATGAATGTATTGAATTATCATAATGTACAGTAATAATACATATATTTATATCCTATACTGCTCCTATGTTACTATGTGCCTCATGATGTGGGATAATTTTCCAACCAATAAAAATAATCCAAGTAATAAACTATACAACTAATACAATTAATTAATTATAATTAGTTCCAATAGAAAGGTAACATTCTGTGATCATTGATAAATCAACTTCTCAAGATATTTTTATTTCAAGCAGCAAACTAAAATATAGGTAATCTAGGCAACTATATTTTTGGGCATAGGCAATCCATCTTTGTAATCTTTATTGCTACATTTTAAAATAATTAGTCAATACTACATTTAATGAGTCAATGCTACATTTTAATTAGTTAGATATATATTTTAAAAAATAATTAATTTAATAATCTTTCTATTCAAAAGATTCAAATTATGTAAATTTAATTTATTGCATGACAGGTTGTCCAAATAAAAAAAAATATTTTCATTCTCTATATAAAGACATCTAGTTATAACTCTGCATCCTCACAAAAAATCCAAAGAAGCATTCTTTAGTTAGGGGTACACATATATATAAGTTTATGCATTTTATAATTAATTTTCTTTATTAGTTTTCTTTCTTTTTCTACTAATTCTTTTTCTATATTTGGGATTCTTTTTTATTCATTGTTCCTCAGGTGATTCAGCAAAATTTATGGAAGGAAAAATGAATGAAAAAATAAATTTCATGAGCTTGATTTTCCTTTATCGCTTAAACTTTCAATTGAATATGAATCAGTTAATCAGATTCTAACCCTAGATGAAACTATAAATTTTGAACTCACGCATGGTCAAGTAGACTTCGAATATGGAGTTGAAGAAGTTGAGTTGATGGGGTGTGTGGGAGTGGGGGTGAGGTTGGTAAACTACTTTAAAAAATATGGATTTTTGGCTAATGCTTGAAATTTTTCTATGAAAAATTTGTTCAAAATATTTTCAACAAGTCAATTTTCAACAAATTTCATTAGAAATTCATATTTGCTAATTGTGTGATAAATAATATTTTTCTTTGTTTTTATAGGGTTTTTATATTTGTAAAGTTTGGATGATTTTTTTTTCATGACACTACTTTTATTGAAATTTTCAATGAAAAGTCTATCAAAAATAATTTCAACAAGCCATTTTTTTTCTCTACTTGTATGATAAATAATATTGCTCTTTCTATTTATAAGGTCTGTATTTGTTAAAATTTGATAATTTTTTTATTTCTTATGAAATCATGATTTTTATTGTGCTGCCCACAGGAGTGCATGATGAGGAGCATTGAAGATACAATTGAATTGGAAAAAGAGTTTTAAAAAAAGTTCAGATAATAAAATCCAGAACAGGAGTTTTCTCCAATATTTTTTAGATGAATTATTTTTTAGTAAATAATAAATCATAATAACAAATCAAATTATATCTAGTGCTATTCAAATTCATCCATATATAATTGTCCTTGATGTTTTTTTGAATACTTTATGCATAAATCATTTATGCTGACATAAATTAATTACATAGACTTGCATATTTATTATTTAATTAGAGGTCATGTTGGAATTCATAACTCTAGAATTACAAGAAAAAGTAAAAAATCAAAAGAGCAAATTTTAATTAAAATATTGTCATTTCAAAAATATTTGTTAAATGAGAAATTAAGTGCACACATTTTCATCATGTTGGACATAAGTTAAATTAAATACTGAATATATTATAAAATATAACTTTTTTTTATATGTGTTGGTGCAGGACTCCTTAAGTTTATTGCAAGCACAATTGGATAACATCACTGTTGAATCTAATTTACTCACTGGTATATATATAAATATATGCTTTCTCATAAAAGAAAAAGTCTTTTTTCTTTTTATATTTAGGCAGGAATATGAATATGAAAATTATTTACATGACAATTAAATAATAAAAAAATATATTATATGTTGATTAAGTGAGCCTTTATTGTTGCAGTGCAAATTGATGCTTTGAAAGTTGACTTGAAGAGGCTTGAGGAACTTGAAAAGGCTCTAAAAGATGAAGAGCATATGACAATTTAAGAATGGTCAAATTTTTAATATTATATCATGGAAAATAATGTTATATACTTGGTGATCTTTATAAATATTCCTAGTATTATTATTTGTCGTTGCCGTATCTATATTTTTCATATACCTTCTAAATAAGTTAACTTACTACGATGTGCAATTCTTTATAGAGCATCCACACTAACCCTTTGGTGGGAGAATCGACAATCCAACATAACTCACTAGACTAACAAGTTGTGAACATGCCCTTAAATATCACACTAAACAAGTTCATAACTTAGTGAAATAAAACAACACCAAACATAGTGTAAAAACTAAAAGTCATTGTACCAAAACTTCTAACTACAAGTACAACATTGGGGATACAACCTCAAAACTATAATCAATAAATAAATAAAAGTAATCTGAATCTGAATACAAAATGGACAAACATAATGGAAGAATTCATTGCGGCCCCAAATATGCTAGCTCACCATTGAATTCTGGAATCAATAGTCACCTAATTGAGTTCTATCTACAGCCACCTGAAGATGCTCTATACTCAATAAAAAAAAAACAAATGCAGTATCAATATATATACATAGTCAAAGTGTACTGATAGAATCGTGCGGTTACTCTAGTAAGCAAGATATAAGTAAGCAACAAAAACATAATAATTCATACACATACTAAAATAAATATCACGATCACAATGTATACTCGAGTACCATTCTCAAGTAATCAATTCGATGCAATGTTAGTCATAGTACTCACAAGGGACCCAAACCCAAACAAGCATGTGTCGGCACGTGACACTCGATCTAATAATATATATCAAAACATGACATCTGATTCAATAATATATTGGAACGTGACACTTGATCTAATAATTTATTAGAAAGTGACATTTAGTCCTGTAATATCTCAAAATGTGACATTTGATCCACAATTACAATCACAGTCATAATCGCATCCATAATTAATAATGCACCACTGGTCAAGTTCAAGTAATAGGTTCATTGCATGTTACTAGATTATAATAGGTTATCAATTAGTTTATATCACCATTCTTTTCTTTTTTTTTTAATTCAAGGAACAAATACTATAGAATAGTTAATATGCATATATCACACAAATAGAAATATTAAATCATCACTTACCTTGAATTCAAGCTTTGAACTCTGTAGAATTGGAGTTTTTCCCTTTTCCAAAGTTCTAGCTCGTTCTTGGTTAATAAGCAATCAAGGAATACACATAATCAATAATAATAGCCAAAATCTATGCAGATTATAGTAAAATCCTGATCTTGGCCAATTCTATGATCATCTCTCTTAAACTAGCTTGGGGCTTTCATCCACCATTAAACATAGGCCTAAATTTTTTTCTATTATTATTGATACTCAAAAATTATTGTTAGTTCTCTAGTGAACCACTTGATTTCATCATAATCACTTTCTCAGTAGAAGACTTAACAAATCAAGAAAGAACACTTTAGAGAATATTCAAGCAATCAATATTAACTTAGAAACAAATAAACAAAAACTCTATATTAAAGCAATAGTTTTCAAAGAAACTAGTTTGAAATCAAAACCATCAACTCGACTTTATCGCCATCCATCTATGAAGCCTCTATCACCATCAGAAGGTGCCAATGATAGGTTTTTTGGTTGCCTGAGAATTGGTCAAACTAAAGAATAGCGAAAATGATGCATTCTTTCGAATGCAAAGAGGGTCTCCAAAATAATGCTGGAAGGACTAATCTTCAACGAAGCGCTTGTTGAGGATCTCTAAAATTTTTATCTACATCATAAAAAGATGCAGGTCGAATGATGTCAGTATATGAAAATTTACGAGCATTTAAAATAGCCGAAAAGAAAAGTAAGCTCAATGAACACTAACCTAAGAGAGTCAACCTAAATCACAAATCAATTCAGTAAAGAACATCAATTCAACAGTGAAATAATATTTCTAGAAGAAACTTTATCATTTGCATCTCCATCGACTCATGTTATCCACCATCTGGGAATTTCTCTAATCGACAATCATTATTTGTGAGCTAGTAATGATACAACGCTTTGCATTGTCATTGTCGTAGTCATCCAATAGTTAGCCAAAGCAAGAAACATCAACCAATCTTGGACCCACAATTAAATAGGTCATCTTTTAGAGGCTCAGCCTCTATTCTATGAAGCAATATAATTTATAGACTTGAGTGATTATTACTCTTATTAAAATCGGTGCTCAATACTACTCTCAAGATTCAGTGTGCTCATATCAATTGATTCAAGCATATCATTCTTTTGGTTTTATTGGACTGTTTTCAGTTCAACCATCAAATCAACCATTATTACTTTCATTAACACACTTTCAAACTTAGTAGTCTCTTTAAAAGCTCTTTCTCACATCATTTATTTGGATTCAAACCAATCATGCTTAAAATATTGAAGCCATTATAAACTTCTTGTACTTAAAATTTTACTTGACTCAACTCATCCAGACATTCATAAACCTTAACTTCAAGTCAATTAGTGTATAAAACATGCATAAACTCAGTTAGGGTTCATAGGGACAATGATAGGAACATATACTCCAATATGCTCAATCACTATAAGTACCATCAATATAAAACTAACATGTACGAAACTCTATAGGATTATATAGACAATTTAAGAAAATGATAGGATATAAAGACGTTAAACTCAACTTCTAGGCTTAATTTAACTTAATGAAGATGTAGCGCATATGGATGGATTCAATCCAATACTGTGATGGTTATATTTGAAAATCGAAGAACAATCAAAACTCGAAAGATCTCAGTCAAATGCTTGGAACCTTAGCTTTCTCATCTCCAATTCTTGCTCTCAAAAGTTTAAGTATTAATGAGAGAAAAATATCCATAGGGTACTGATTAGGACCTTAATTAATCCCAAAATGTCAAGAATTAGCTTAGGAAAGGATAAGAAAAGATAAAAATATCCTTCATTAAAATTGTCAGATCAATCCATGAGACTTTGTTTATGGGTCATGGATTAGTTTATAGGATGTCAAAGGCCTTTTGTAGATTGGAGTTCAATTTCAAAATCTTTTACCCTAGGTCTGTAATCAACTTCTATGGGTCGTAGTTCATCTATGGGCTCTTTCGATAATTCATGATTTGAGATTCAAAAACTTGAATTTCTTGGCTCTCAAACTACGATCATAAATTATAGGTCATCGAGGGAATGACAAATCATAACCTCCTTTTGTAGGATAGCCCAACACTTTGAACAATTTTCATTGTCTTGGAAACCATGGACCCTTCTATGGGTCGTCAATCCATTACGGGTTGTACAGAGGTTTTGTACAAGGACCTTCAGAAACTTAAATTACACTAAGTGTAGGAGGGATCTACGAGCCCACATATATGGCTTGTAAAATCACCCTGCCATTTTCATATATAGTATACATCTTTATATTTTTAATTTTCTTTGCGAAAATATTGACCATGCTATGCTCAAATATGTTAGGTGTAGCATTAAATTAATGTTAGCTAGATGAAACTCAATAATTTTAGTCTTAATCTCGTATCTAAGATAAGCATTCACAAAAATCATATAAAAATTAAATTTAAAACTCAATTACTAATTACTATTCTCAACGAAGTCATAATATTCAAATCTTAAATCTATGTTTTCCTCATGGGATATTCACATCATCTCATGAACCAAATTAAAAAGGTTTGAAGCATGGTGGAAACCACAGCATAGAAATTTAATAAAATAAATTAATGAATATGTCTGCTTCTTCAATATTCTTTGAAATGGCTGTCTCTTTTGGCACCTTTTTAGACAATGATTCAAATATTTTCTGTTGATTTTTTGATGGAATATATCTTGTCTGATTTGTTGAGGGAAAGATATTCTAGGTGTTAAAAGAATTGTACATTAAACTAAAATAAATAGCTTGGTCGATTACATTGATATCTCTCTAAAATTATTCGTAAATTTTGAGATTCAATCGAGTGGTTGTAATACGATAATTAGAACAAATATGTCAATCATGCTCATACAAGATTTTAATTTCAGATGGAGCATTTTAATTGAACATAGTATTGTAGTGATTTTTCCACTTAACTAGTAAATGTTTAGATTTTTTTACTATATTATAATATTCTTGTGCTCCAAACTTTCTATTATTTTACAATCATTACTAGGTCTTATTTCTCATAAAACCTAAGTAATATTATCCTAAATTCCATAATCGACAACCCTAATTTATTTCATTGTAATTTTTACAATACATTTTTATGTGCTTTTAAAATATGTTATCTTATTTAATTTTAATATGTTGATGTAAATTATATAAGAAGTCAATCTAAATATAAGTTTGATAGATTCAAAACTTTTAATATTATTAGCGCTCAACTCATTATGCTTTGAGATATATAGTGAGATCAAATTGAGTTGGTAAAGGTGATAAATTAAATAACCTACTCACAAATTACAGTATATTGAATAATATAATTTTTTAGCGTTTTAATCCCGAATTTTCTGACTTTCAATGGATATGATAGCACAAAATAAGTAGTTACTTATAAAGTATGTTAATGACCAAACTTCAAAAATCTGCCCAACTTAAAAGGCTGTGTTTGATACAAAGAAAAATATTTTCTATAATGATCCATAATATCATTTTTAGAATTAGTCCTCTTGATATTATGGGTCATTACAAGGACATATGTACTTGTCTTCGAGATGAATCATAAAAAATGTCAAGAAATGATCTATAATACAATTCCCATCAAAATTTGGGCAAAAAGGTTACACCCTCATTTATAAATTTTGAATTCACTGCTTCTTTTGCTTCTTGAGTTCTACATAGATTATTTAAATAAATTACCTAAAACATGACATACAAGATTTGAGTTACAATTATTTAATTTTATCGAACTCATAACTTCAAGAATCTCGGAGGATTTCTTGATGTTTGACTAAACTTTTAATTGCTTAGGCAATACACACATAGTAAGATTACATATATATTAGCAAAAATAAGAATAATCAACACATAGAATTAATTATCAGAAAAAAATTTCTTCAGTACTCCTCTAATTGGCTCTTGTTCAAGAATTATTAGTCAACATAGAGCCTCTAAATAAGAAGGCAAAAAAAATAAAAAAAGGAAAAGAAAGAAATAAAAAAACAGAAATTAATTAAAAAAATTGCCTGGCTCCATTCTGTTTGCCTCTTTCCAAAATTAATATCAAGTTATGTTATCCTTCACTTGTTGATCACCAAAAGAGAATGTAGCTAAAAAGAGAAGAAAATTTTCCTATATATTCTTGTTTGCAATCTATGGATTCGAAGTTTGCTTACTGGCTGCATATAATTCAGAAAAAACTCGTTTTCTCTAAACTTCTTCTTCTTCATATCTCTAACTAGCTAGATGTACAAAGAAAATCGATTAACTGCAAACTGATTATATCCGTCTAGCAAACTCCCCACTAACCATTTCTTAAGGTGTTATTTCTAACAAAATATCTCAAGATTTTGGAGAAGATGGATGAAGAAATGTCTTAAAAAAGAAGTTTAAAATGTGAAGGATTTTGAAGGTGGGAAGAAGAAGAAGAAAAAAAGAATAGGAATTTGTGTATAGGGAGTTTGTTTCTTTACGTTTATTATTTCGGCTACGAGTTGGCCACATTTTTATAAATGCACATATGTAATACGTAAAAATATTTTTTTTATTTGACTACAGCTAATATTTATATCCTTTAATTTTGGATATATACAAATAATCATATAAAATTGAATAAATAGACACATGTCATATACATATGGCATAAACAGCAATAACAATATATCTAGTGGAATTTCACAAGTAGAGTAGTAGAGTCTGATGAAAATAAAATGTACACAGACCTTGCCACTATCTCATAAAAAAAGAGAGATTATTTCCGGAAGACCCTCGTTTCAAAATGTGTCTTATATGGCATAGTATATGTGAAATACCACATATACAATGTGAATTGTAACATAGATAGAATGTCATATGGGATGTGTATGCCTACTAGTTCCATTTAATACTCTCTCCATTTAAAAAAAAGATCAGTTTGTTTCAATTTTTCACATGGTATATTTAAGACAAAAAGATTAAAGAACATTTAATTTGTACATTTGACATCATTTTAGTTTAGGATCGCAAGATTGAAAAATCTTATTTATTATCTTAAACTCTATATCAAATCATATCAGATTATTCGAAAAAAATACAAGTTTAAATGTTTAAACTCAAAATAGAAAAATATAAATATTAATTCAAACTAAATTAAATAACGTATTTATGTATAATATCCTTACAAAAACAAAATCAATATGTTGCACATATTTTTATTAAATTAAAAGAACGCACTGGGAAGGAGTAAGGAGACACGGCGAGTGCACGTTTGAAAGATTTGAAAATGACACAAAATCCAATGAAAGGTGCTTTGAAAAGCAGGTAATTTATTTTCACATTTGATGTTTAATATTTTTAGGAAGGTTTGACTAATTTAAAATTTGTTCACATTATTAACTCTAAATCACAAAATTGAAATAATAAAATATAATTCTCGTGGTTTAATTCGAGCATTACAACCCACGTATAACAAAATTAATGCTTTGCTAATTCCTATAAAATATGATATGAATAAATATGTTTTAAAAGAATGTTATTTAAAAGGTACATGTTGTTTGTTAATGCATTTAATAAATTTAGTACAATTAAGAATATGAATAAAATTTCTTATTGAGAAATATATATAATCACAAAACATAGTTAGGTTAATGAAAAAAATGAAAAATAAAAAGTGGTGAAGAGAATTATGTAACGGTTCGAGTTTGAGGCAGAGTCAAAATTTTCATTTTAATAAAATAAATTCAAAAGATATAAATATATATGGATGGATTTATTTTCAATTTTTATTTTTTATTATTATTATTATTTTTGGCTGGTGAAAGGCCATTTTCAACATGACCTTTATAGTGTCCATTTTCAAGTAAAAGACATAATGACTAAAGGTTGCTTTGGATCATGGCCTCATTCAATACATCAATCATCATAATTTCCCAACTGTTACAACATTGTGGAATAATGTCATCTTTTGTGACGTACAAATTGATCTGAATTCAATAATTTTAATTTTAAATATATATAATTTTAATTTTAAATATATATAAATAATAATTTTTAAATTAATCAAAATAATAGTTACGATAGAAATCTAAAGTTGAATTGGTAACTTATAAGTTCTAATTATATTTTTATACTAGAAAAAAGATGTTGTGTACAGTGACGAAATCAACATTTTTGTTAAGGATGTTTATGCTTTTAAAACATGGGTAGGTGATAATTGTATCAAGGATGTTCAACAATTGATATATATCAAATATCTATATTTAACTTATATATTCAAAAAAGTTTTCCAATAAAAGATGTTTATCTGTCGGTGATTGTATAAATATTTAGGTAATTAATTGAATATGGACTTTTGTTCCTTTCTTGTCCTCTTTATGTCTGTCTATTTTTTTTCTCTTCTTGTTGGATTTTATTGTACTATTACCTCGGGAATCTAATGATTTAACCTAACCATGAATAGGAAAATTATTTTTTTAAAAAAAGGTCAAAATATTCTTATCATATGGAAGAAAAAATGAATCATAAATATTCTTCCTTTATTTCAATTTTAGATCTAATAATACTTTTAATGTTTCTTTTTGACTCAAGAAACACCCCTAAAATTAATATCCTAAATTTGATAGTTATTAGGGGAGGGGTGTATTTAAAATATAGGTGAGTTAAATTATTAAATTAAACAAGATATGAGGCAAATCGTAATATGTCTCATGACAAATCATAATATAAATTATGTTGCTATTTTATACTGAGATATTTTTAAGTAAGAAAAATATATTATGGGTTATTTTTAACTCAAAGATAGAAGAAAGATATTTATGAACGAGAGAAGCGAGACTGCAATGGTTTGGGCATGTGCACAGAAGAATCGACACTCCTATTAGAAGGTGTGAAAGGTTGGATTTAGGAGTTACACGGAAGAGTAAAAGTAGATCGAAAAAGTATTAGAAAGAGGTGATTAGACAAAATATGACGTAACTTTATATCACTAAGGACATGACCTCAGATAGAAAGATGTGTGGGTTGTGTATTAGGGGTAATAGGTTAATAGGTTAGTAAGGGTAGAGGTAAATCGAAAAAGTATTACGGGAGGCAATTAAATAAGATATGACGCAACTTCATATCACCGAGGACATCACCTTAGATAAAAAAGAGTAGATGTCACGTATTAAGGTAGTAGACTAATAAGCTAGTAGGGGTAGGATGAGGTCTGACCTTGTGTTATAGCAGGTTAGTAGGATTGGTTGTGTCTTTATATCTTGTGTTGCTATTGTCCGTCTATTATTTTGTTACTTTTATTGTATTTATATATTATCTTTTGCTTAATTGCCATGTTAGTCAGTTTCTTTTCATATCTAGTATCTTCTACATTTGAGGTTGATATTTTTGGGACAAGGGTCTCTCGAAAACACTCTCTATCACTATGAGGTAGTGATAAGGTTCGTATACATTTTATCCTCCCCAGACCCCACTTGTGAGATTTCACTCGGTATATTATTGTTTGTTTTGGTATGATAAGAATATTTTTATCCCTTTTTATAAGAAAATTTCTATTTGTATTAGAATAGAAATTTGTTAGATTTTCTTTGACGTAGAGTGAGCGTGATCTTATCATATATACATAGGGATTCTCTTTTTTTAAATGCATATATAGGAGTCATATCACTAGATAGCACAATCTTTTTATATCTCTACATTAGTTATTTTTAAAAAAAATATATAATTAAAAGTAATAAATTCAATTAAATAGAGAATATGGTCTTAAATCTAGCTCTACAAACATTACTTTTTTATTTTGTAGTTTTCTATATTCATATTGAGGTAACATTCTCAATCAATAATTATTTTCATTCTCAAGTGCTAGAATCTCATATATCTAATTAATTAAAAATGAAAAATTTAATTATTTCACTACAATTCATGTTGCTGCAAACATTATTTTCTTGGTCTTGTTGTATTATTTTTCAAAAAGGCACTTCATAACAAAAAGAAAACTTTAAAATGTTGATCATGACTTGTATGACATCTTTTTCTTAGGTTGCAAATTTAAAATTTCCAAATATGTGTATGCATGGAAGATATTCATAAATTTGTAGCATGTGATGTGTATAGTCAATTACTAAATAATTTAAATTTAATGGATTTGATCGTTATATTTATAACTAGACATGTTATACTTTTGAGACTATAAATTCTTAACTAATTAAATATTTACTGAAATTTATTAATATTTTGCGCACACACTTGTAATTATGTGTTAAAAATATTGAGCTCAGTTGAATTCATTGGATCAAAGATGAATCTTAACTTATATGATACGAGTTCATATGAGCCCAACTTTGTGTAAATCATGTATTAGTATCATGAAATTCACAAAATACTTATAAATTTTTTTGTAAAATATTTTGTTATTATTATATATTAATTTTAAAATTTTCATAAAATTTAAATTTTGACTACATCCACCTAAAATGTCGGTTACTAATATTATAATGTGACAAAACTTTGGTTTTTGTTTAATTATCAAGTTACTTTTAAAGTCTACTATGGTTTGAAATTTTAAATTTTTTTATAGATAAATGAGACAGCCATCTTATTTGACAATGAAAGCATAGTCTTTGGTTGTTGGGATGGGGGTGT
>JAPFFP010044637.1:0-12252 GCA_026153255.1 Solanum medicagineum | reverse complement strand
GAATTATTGTATGATTATGTGTATACTCTACATGAATTCTTTATTAAAGACTTCAAGAATGAACTTAGGGGTAATGCCTAGAGCCTTGACTATTTAGGTGTGTTGTTTGCTATGGTTCGGGCCCTGAGATGAATGTGTTGATGACTGAAGTTGATGAGATTAGTGTCCTTAGAGTCTAAATGATATTGAAATTAATCTTGAAAGAATGATCCTACTCCTTGAGTTGATAGATGATGAAATTAGTGAGGTTTCTTGCCTAAAGAGGCTAGGTGATGGGAATTCTTGATTGATTGAAAGTTTATGAGCTAGTCGAGTCATGGGAGGAGTATTAAGCACCGAAATGGGTAAGAATAAGTCCCACTCACACTTATTAACTATGCGGCCAGCATAGGAGAGGATTGGACCGTGAAAGCGAATGTTTCCCTTGTCCCAAAAGAGGACTTGATAGACTTATGGATCCACTGACAAACTCGTCCTTTAACCCGACAAGGTACTGGACAGATTTGGCAATGACATCTCTTCGTTGTATCATCATTGCCTCATAGGTGATGGTTGTCGGTTAGATAAACTCCCAGATAGGTTCCATTGTGATAGTTCTCTGATGTTGATGTGATAGTATGAGTCTTGACTGATGGTGATGGGATAGTGTCCTACTCCTTATTTTGAGCAGAGGTTGAGTAATTCATGAGTAGATGCTACGTCATTGTCTTGCCTATACTGTTTACTTTAGCCTATTTTACATACAGTACATTCCACGTATTAATGCCCCTTTGGCGCTGCATCATTTCATGATGCAGATTCAGTAGGAAAAGGATTTTAGCAGGCAAATCGTTGAGGTTCACAAGTGAATCATTAAGGTTTACAGACTTTCAGCTAGAGACTTGGTGAGTCCTCCCCTGCATTCAGAGGATGGTTCTTTCTTTTATTCGTTTGAGTTGTTTTCTTGAATTGTGGTAGTCATGGTACCTTTTTAGACAGTAGCTTTAGATTTAGAGGCTTCATAGACACAGAGAGATGATAGATGATGTTGGGGTCCTTTCCCCCTTTTCTTTTTTAAACAGAGTTCTTTCATTAATCTTGTTTCATATGATAGACATATATGATGATTTTTATAGCCCACTGATAGTTAAGGTTATTCCTTTAATATCTTCCACTGGTCAACTGATTGAAAGAATGTGATGAGACTAGGTGGTTCGCTTGGGGGCTAGCAATAGTCTTCGAGTGTCAGTTGTGTCTAGGGTACCCTTCCGGGGCGTGACAAACTTGGTATCAGAGTACAAAGTTTGAGTGTCCTAGGGATTCTATGAAGCCGCGTCTAATAAAGTCTTGTTTATGGGCATGTTGTGCACCACACTTCATAAGCAGAAGGCTATAGGACATTAGGAAGTGTAACCCTTCTTCTATGATCTTAGTTCGTGCGATAAAGCTTAACTCTATGAAAATCTTGTTTAATTCATGTGTTACACGTTTGCAGAATATGCCGCCAAAATGAATAGTTGTTCAAAAAGATGCCTCAGCTCCAACTACTGAGAATGCCTAGCCAAAGGTCCCTACCTAGACAGAGACGAGCAGACGGGGTCGGCCTGCCAGGACTGCTGAGGTCCCACAGCGCCACCTGAACAACCCCAGCCAACTCCCACCTCAGAGGTGGAGTTTAGGGGAGCCATCACTATGCTGACATAGCTAGTGGCCTCCCAGGGTAACATCCGAGGTCCTCAAGCTCCTAGCTCCAATTCACAGGAATCCTCAGTTACAACCTGACTCAAAGATTTCTTGAGGATGAACCCACCAGTGTATACAGGGTCAAAGGTTGAGGAGGACGTGCAGAACTTCATTGACGAAATGTATAAGGTCTTGAAAGCTATGCACGCCAATGAGATTGAAGGAGTTGAACTTGCCTCCTACCAGCTGAAGGACATTGCAAACGTTTGGTACAACCAATGGGAAGATAGTAGAGATAAAGATGTTGAGCTTGTGGAGTGGGAGGAGTTTGAAGTTGCTTTCCTCGCCCATTTCTTTCCTCAAGAGTTGAGGGAGGTGAAGATTGACGAGTTCTTGAAATTAAAGAAAGAAGGGATGACCATTAAGAAGTATAGTCTTAAGTTTATTAAGTTGTACAGATATGCTCCAGAGATGGTCTAAGACATAAGGGCAAGGATGAGGAAGTTTGTTCTGGCTTGGGTAGGAATGTGCAAAAGGAGCGCAAAGCAGTTTTGTTAATTCCTGGCATGGATATCTTCAGGATTATGGTGTATGCCCAACAGACAAAGAAGGATAAGAAAAGATATATAGAAAAGCAGATGAACAGGAAAGCTAAATCAGCAAGGCATGAGCCTAGCCAGCAGAGACAGAATAAGGGTGACAAGTCCTATTTTTAGAAAAGATTATCTCATGATGCACGCTCTGTAGCGAGTGTGCCTGTCCAACCAAACAAATATGATCAGAAGTCTTATGATTACCAGAATTATAGGGCCTAGGGTGCTCAATCTCAAGCTAGTGTAACCCAAGGTGCGAAGGGAAAGCCACCTTGTTACAAGTGTGGTAAAATCCATCTGGGTGAGTGTCGTGTGGGTACGGATGTTTGTTATTCATATGGACAGACTGTCACTTCAAGTATGAGTGTCCAAAGAGGAGACGAGGAGAAAGGAACAATAGATCACAGTCCTCTGCAGCACCCCTAGCTGGCAGTTATCAGAGGGGTACTACTAAGGGTACAGGAGGCAGAACGAACCGTCTTTATGCCATGGGTAAGGCGGGATCAGGAGGCTACACCAAATGTTGTTATGGGTATGCTTCGAGTCTTTAATTTTAATTGTTATGCATTGCTTGACCTGAGTGCCACTTTATCTATTGTAACTCCCTATGTGGCTATTAAGTTTGGGATTCTCCCAGAATGTTTGCTTGAACCTTTTGCTATTTCCAATCCTACAGGTGAGTCTATATTAGCTGAGAGGATATACAGGGATTGTGTAGTATTCATTTATCATAGAGACACCTTGGCTGACTTGGTAGAATTGGAGATATTTGACTTTGATATGATACTTGGCATGGATTGGCTTCATGCCTATTATGCCTCTGTTGAGTGTAGAACCTGAATCGTTAAGTTTCAATTTCCTAATGAACCTGTCTTAGAGTGGAAGGGGAGTTCTGTTGCACCCAAGGGCAAGTTTATCTCTTATCTTAGGGCCAGAAAGTTGATCTCCGAGGGTTGTATTTACCATGTCGTGAAAGCTATGCCCGGTGATGTTGAGTCTCCTACTCTTGAGTCAGTCCCGATTGTGAATGAGTTCCCCGAAGTGTTTCTTGAGGATCTGCCTAGAGTCCCTCCTGACAGGAAGATTGACTTTGGGATTGATGTTCTCCTCGAGACCCAGCCCATTTCTATTCCACCTGATAAAATGCCCCCATGAATTGAAAGAATTGAAAGAGCAATTGAAAGACTTGTTAGAGAAAGGTTTCATAAGGCCTAGTGCCTCTCCTTGGGGGTGCTCTTGTCCTATCCGTGCATAAGAAATATAGGTCTTCAGAATGTGCATAAACTACCGGCCACTAAAAAAGGTCACAATAAAGAATAAGTCTCCTCTCCCCTGGATAGATGATCAATTTGACAAACTGTCACGACAAAAGCCTAAGGCCTAGACATGACATGGCGCAAGGTGAACCCGAAGAGACCTGTAGCAAGCCTCTTAACATATCACTACAGATCCTTGGTCGAGGAAACAATCAAATACAACAATAATAGAGTAAATAGGGACAACTGGGATAAGGGACAACACATATCATAAACATCAAGAGTCAAGAGAGAGTCAAAGCTCAGAACATTACACATGACATGTCCAACATCACCTCTACTACATAGATAAGAGTGGGGGCCAAGACAAGCTACCGAGCTCACCCTCATAGTCAACATTACATAATAAAGGTAGTCTTAGAACATAACTTGAGACAATAAGCAACATCCCCAAAATGGAGGACTCACCAATAAGCTTGAGTGGAATTGTACTAGCCATATGGATGGGGATGCTCAAGTGGGGCTCCAGTTCCTACATGGCAATATCATGTAGGCATAGAGTATGCATTAGTAAGTTTGAATGTACTAAGTATGTGGGATGCAATAAGAGATAAGTAACATAATCGAAATCCATAAGCATGGGCAATGAGTAGCATATATAATATGGCATGTATGTGAGATGCTATGTAGTATATGCTTATATAGAACATAATAAATGTGCAAGGAAATACCATTATAATATTGGTGGATCCTCACACCCTACCACCCTTGGTGATTGAGGTACCAACCCCATCAATTGGTTGGTGGATCATCGCACCCTACCACCCTCGGTGACCGACGTACAAACCCCCGACATGGTTATCAAGGTACAAACCCCCCGACATGGTTGGTGGATAGTTGCACCCTACCACCCTTAGTGACTGAGGTACAAACCCCTCGACATGGTTACTTGGCGCATAACCCCCGAGTAAGGCATGGTCACATTCCAATACTATATAGAAGAAACCATATACATACATTCATTTCATCATCATATAGTTATTCAACTCATAAGACATGCATAGAACCTTCAATTGCTCAAGAAATCATAATTCGAAAATTTTATTAAACACTTGGCGGGTGTGTAGTGCTACTCTAAAATCATGCAATTCAAGAGTTAAATCATGCTAGAAATTTAACGTAAGACCATCAATAGATACTTGGTAACACCCTCAAGAAATATACATCAACACGCATCATCAATCTCACAATAGACCTTAGATTCATAGCTCAGAACCTGCTAAAACAACCATACTTTCATGAAACCCCAACATAGTGTACAGTGAAATTCATAATAGATAAGACCCATGAGTAAATCAACTTTAAATCATGCAATTTAGGGTAAAAGAGAGCTTGGTATCTTGGGTGAAAGGAATCCATGAAAGAACTCACATACCTTGACCTTGAGAGAATTCTTGAAGAAGATTAACGATGGAGACTTGAAGCTTGAATGAGAACCTTGAAAGCCGAATGAGTTTTGAGACTTGAATTTAGTAGATGAAATGTTCGCTAAGTGTTTGAGTGAGTGTTTGGAAATGTCTTGAATGATATGAGGGTGAAATAAGGCTAAGTATAGGCATTTTCATACATGGGAACACTTAGACCCAAGACTCAAAGGCCTTGGACCGGACAAGAAAAATTAGGCAAAATTTGTATTGAGGCACGCCCTTGGCACGTTGCACCATGGACGCGAAAAGCTCTCTAGAAATCGCATTTTGTGATTTTTGAATTTTGATATGATTGCTCTTAAATCAGGTTTAGACCCATTTTTCACTCAATTTGACCCCTTGAACAAGAATATAAAGTCAAATTTTTGATATCGGGCACTTATTTTGAGCTATATGGAAATTATGATTCTTGGTACTTTCGAGGCACATTTTCGAGCACTTTTTGGGGTCGTTTCAATATCTCCCCCTTGGGAACATTCGTTCCCAAATGTCAAAGAAGCGTATGTGAGAGATGCAAACATGACAATTTCAGCCCACATAAGGATGCAACAATGCACTTAAGCATCATTTCAAAAATCTCAACATAAGTGTAAAATAATCATGAACTTGTCAATTTAAACATGAATGAATGCAATGACATGGGGGCTGAACTTAAGATTTAAGATCATATAAAGGACTTAAATCAATACCTTAGGCTTGAGTGGAGTGAAAAAGATAAGGGTATCTCTTTTGCATATCCGTTTCAGCCTCCCAAGTAGCACCTTCGACTTGTTGGTTCCACCAAAGGACCTTAACGGAATCAACTTCCTTGTTCCTCAACCTCTTCACTTGCCTATCCAAGATCTCTACTAGAACCTCTTCATATGTCAAGTTATCTTCAACTACCACCACAACATCAAGAGGCACAATAGCATTAAGATCACCCACACACTTCCTCAACATAGACACAAGAAAGACCGGATGAACCAATTCCATTTCTCTAGGCAAATCCAACTCATAATCTAGAGAAAAATTAGGAATTAACTTATGTAATAGTTTTAGCCACCTTGCCAATCCTTCTCATCACCCTACAAGGGTCCACATATCTTGGCTCAACTTTTCCTTTTTACCAAAATAGACCACACCCTTCATGAGTGATACCTTCAAATAAACCCAATCAATAACCTTGATGTCCTCCCTTTTACAATAACCTAAAAGTACTATCTATAGTAATTACAATTAAGTCCTAAATAAAATAGTAAAACTAGTTGACAACTTCTACGAAAGATCTCTATGACTCGTAGTTTCTTCTACGACTCATAGTTGGGGTCTTGTAATCAGCTCCTGGGATCTTGGACCTCTCTTCTACGAGTTCACTTTATGACTCGTAAATTGATCCATGACTCATACTACATGTTTGTAGGCATCAACTTTATCAAATTATACCTCACTAGGAATCTTCACGAAACCCATCAATACGACTTACAAAATGCTCTACAAATCATATGCTTCTCTTGTTGAGCTGATCTTCAGATTTCATCCTTCACTAAAATTTGTCATGAAATGCCTCTATGACTCGTAGAATGCTCTACAATTCGTAGAGGGTTTCGTAAGTCATAAAAAACCAGAAATCTTCTGTAATTTTGCCCCAAAGCATGGTCAACCTGTCTTCCTGCAAATCTAAATACAAAAACGCATAAAATCCACAAATATCGCATTGAGAACACACAAAATTCTAAGATTTAAGAATCAAAAGTGTTATATTTCGACAGCACATCAATAGGCTTCATAATTAGTTACTTGTTTGGCAGTGACTGTGCATGTAACTATGGGATATATTATTAAGGTTGGGACTCTATAACATCGATACCTGTATGGTAGATGTCATTTAAAGGTTATGTGTTGTGAATACTTTTGATAAAGAGAGGTTGACTGAGGTAATGCTGAGCATGGATGCTCTCTGTATATAAGTATTTGATTATTGGACCGTTGCTCTGACCTATTGGGCTTCTTTATGTGGATGAGTATGCTATACCTAGTGGCATTTTGAGTATTTGTCACTTATGTTATGATCGTACCCTGCTAGTGGCTAAATATAAGCCAAACTCTTGTGATTTATCCATATGATCCTTTTATTGCTTGACAATTAGAGTGGGTAGTATGATGCGAGAGTTAGATATTATTTGAGGGGATGGCTGTCAATTATACCCCTGTCTACACCTTGTGCCTCAATAGTTTGATTTTGTTGATATGCGATTCTCCTTCTTCCTTGATAACTGGTTGTGAGATAAATGTTATGCTTGGGGGCTTAGTTAGGTTGTCTATTTTTGGATGGGATATTGTTGCATTATTGGTTGAGTTATCAGCCACTCTACCCTGAACACTTATTGTAATTATTAGCTGGCTGAGATTATGTTGTCTGGATTCCTAGCTATGCTTGCCTGTGGGGATGTTGATCACTTTGTTGGTTGCATTGTACTTGAATTATGGTTTTACATTGTTAGCTACATTACTTAGCTTATTGCCTACTTGAGTATGGGTACCGAGCTTATTTTATCCTGGATCAGGTATCGAGGTAGTGGAAGGCCCTTTTATTAGTGGGGGATTGGGTATGGTGATTCCTCAGGATTATGATACGTAGGTCCAGCGATATTATCGGATGGCCTTGGTTTTAATATTTCTCTGGGGGCAGATTGAATTGTTTCTATTATGCAGTTACTGATGTCGTACTCCAGTGGGCTGGTTTGAACCTATAACGTTGGGAAGCCATTTGGTGTTAAGTTGTAAACGTTGCTCGTATAAGGAATAGGAAACATGGTAAAGGTTGTAGTGCGGAAATATGGCTATAGTTATGGGTGACTGTCATTTTTCGACTATGTGCTAGTGTGTTGAAGGAGGTATACCTAGCCTTTTGATTTCCTATTACATATTAGATGATCGTCTGAAATTTGTTGAGGATCCAATGGCTACCTTGGCCCAGGATCTCACCAGTTGTACTCCAGGACCATATCGATGATTAAGGTTTAGTGGCACCACCAACTGATCGACGAGTCTACCTGGGAGCTAGAGATAGACATGCGGGAGCAGTACCCCATTTAATTGAGTCTTGAGGTATGCCTTTATATCTACTTTTGCGAATGAAGTTCTATTAGTGGGGGATGTTGTAATGGCCCTCCAGGTCATTTCTGTGGTTCCACAAATATTTTATTAGTTTGTGCATTTGCATAGTGACCTTGGGATATTTATAACTTATAGACACTGATTGTTTGGTCATTGGGTGAATCATTTGACATTTATGCAGCTTTTTGAGTTAAATGAGGGATTATGACTATAAAATAATTTTTTAGGTAAAGTCCTAGTATATAGCCTCAGAGCAAAATTTTAACGGTTCTATCAACTCCAAAATGGCCAAATTAGGCTAGGAGCGTATTCGGTGCAATTATATCGAGTTTTGCAAATTTAGCCTCCAAAATGGATCAATAGTTGACTTTAGTCAATGTCCTTGAGAAACATGCTCCAAATGAAAATTCTTACTGTATCATTGGATTTGAAAAGTCGAGTTTAATTTTGGAGGACCTTTTGTTCGGTTCCTAGGGCTTCCGAGTGTATTTTGGTCCTTTGATAGATATTGATATTGAGAAATGAGACCCATATTGAAATAAAATGACCACAGATGGGGATTTTCACTACACTGTTGAGTTCGGAATGTCGTTTTCGATTAGATCTTACATATGGGTTATATTTTTTTGACTTTGGTTGAGACTGAAGTATTGAAATTAAGTTTGAGCAGTTGTTGAAAATTAAAAGGCAGCGCCGGCATGGCCCACTAGGAAAGTGACACGCGGCAGAGGCGCCTAAAGAGGATATACGTGTAATTTTCCAGTGATATACAAAAAATAGAGCAAAACTTACGTCTACAATACTTCTCTCATTTTTATCCGATTTTAGCCATTCAAAAAGCTAACATATGTATTTTTCCGAGGGAAACATCGTGGAAGTGTCAGAAATTGATTTCGGCACATCATTTGAGGTAAAATTTGATTTTTTTCTGCTGTACTATTGAGTATGTTTTTTGAAACTTCGATATGCGATTTCTTATCTATTTTAAGTCGAATTTTGGTAAAATTTGGGTCCATTCAGTGTGTTTTGGTGGGTGCACAACGCCGTTATGTCAGATTTAATTGCTTGAGCTCTATTTGGTGCAAAAAGACAATTTTAATTATTGGTTTTGTTATGACTTTTCCAAAAAATTCAGAATGCAATATCTCAGTTGTTTCTTATCAGAATTGAGTGAAATTTGGGTTTAAATTGTATTACTTTTTGATTTCATATTCAGATTCTATTAATTTGACTATTTTTTTAAAGAAATTTGGCCGAGAAGTTGTTTTACATATGATGTACTTCCCGATAAGAAATGTCATTTGTTTTTGGGTTGTTTCTGATTGTTATAATCCTCGTTTTGAGCTCCGTTATTTTGCTATAGGCTCGGGGTGACATAGAGATCATTTCATGCGGGTTGGTTTGGCATTTTGGGCAAGGGCCCCATTTTCTCCATTTTAGTTATAATTGAAATACATGTATATTAGGAGCCTGTTTGTGGTTGGAAATCCTGAGTAAGATATGTATATATGTCATGAGACTAATTGTTAGTTATATTTCTTAATATGCAATTACATATTTTGTCAAGATTTGTTAATACTTATTTTCCTGGATAGTCATTCTACTTACCATATAGGATAATTATGGTTATTTTGTGATAATTGTGGTTGTTCTGGACTATACTAGTTGTGATCACTGTAGTAATTGAGTTCTGGCACTTTTGAACTTTTCCTGGTAAAGGATGGATATGGGCTAATGCCATGTGATAGGTATATATTCTAGCTTAACTCCTGTCTGTAGGAATGTGTAGTCTAATGCTACTGAGATATGATGGCTATGAGGTTATTTATTGATTACACGCTGTACAATGGACTGACTTTGGTATAGATATGGTTCTGATATGCAAATTTGTTTTCGATGCCTATGATACACTCATACTATGAACTGATTATGGAGTATTTATGACTCTACTGGACTTAGTTGTTTTGGATACTTGTGATATACCTGTCAATTGTTCTTGGGTCTAGGGCCTGTTAATTATTTTTTGGTCTGGGACCTGTTGTTATTTTTGGGTATAGGACCATTTTGATACCTTGGGTCCAGGACCATGTTGTTTATTCTCTGATTCTTTGTTCTCCTAAGGCCTTAGCCTTGGCTTAAACCGACGCTGCCCTAGATACACTATGCATAAAGCCACGCAGATACGTGTTTGATTGTCCATGTTTACTCAGAATACTTGTGATTAACTAGAACGTGGTGTATTTGGCTTTGGGTGGGCATGATCCTACATGAGTTTGAGAGATATATACTTTTTTATACCATTATTAGTCCTTGTGCATTTATTATCCTTACCTGAGGCTGGGATTAGCTAGTGTTATTTGCGGAATGAAGACACACGATTGTGTGGGTTGGATTGTGCAGGATTTATATATGTTGTGAGTGTCGTCGCCTACATTCACCCTGGGCACGATATGACTTTGGGCTTCTAGACTTGGATAGACTGGTTGAGTAACTATTTCAATACCTCAAGGCCTAGATGACGGTCCCCACGTTTGGAGCTTTGGTGGCCACATCCGAGTGTTTAAGACCTGTGAATCATGCCCCAGAGTCTGAGTTTGATGACCACAACTGGGATGTCGGGTGGCGGATGCCGATTTTGAGGTCTGAGCACCTATTGATGTTTTGGGTTGAGGACCTCGTTGGTTATATTTCGGGTTTGAGGCCCTATTGATTGTGTTAGGGTGATTCTTTCTACCGCGGGGGATACGTCCCACCATTATGTATATCGTCAGTCCTTCTGGCCTGGCTAACTTCCCCGACTAGAGGCCAGGTTGGGAGGACGAAGGGTTCGAGGCCTCATATGATATTGGTTTCTGGTTGGGTCGAGGATCCGATAGTTATATGGTACTTTGGGTGGATGACCCAGTTGATTTCCCATAGAACCACACACTTATACACATCCTGTTGTGCGTGGGTGTACTTTTTATGCTTATAGGGGCCCAATCAGCATACAGGCATAGACACTAGGGCCTTACACTCACATACATCTCAACCCCTTGATCATGCAGTATTGAGAATTGGGTTTCGTGGTGGTTCGGTGGGTCTCGTTATGACTCTTCCAGTTAGATTATGTATGGGTTACCTTTTGGGCTTATGGGGCCCCAATCGACATACAAGCATGGATATTAGGGCCTTGCACCCGCATACAGCACTATCTTTCAGTGCGATGACAGTTGTGATTTGGGCCTACTCGTGTTTCGTCAGTTAGTAAACACTTTGGTTGATTTAGTTGGGGTTTGGTGATTCTCCAAACATGTTTACTCCTTGATTAGAGTTTCAATTAGCGACATTACTGCAGTTCTGTGTATTTGAGCCATCTATATTTATAGTATTTCAATCGGTGTGCCTGTTACTAGTACTCATCCCTATATTTCTGCATCTTCCCTCTGTTCAGGTCCAGTTAGCCGCAGCCGCTGAGTTAGGGGTTCGCAAGCGATTCAGGAGACATTGGTGAGCATCAGCAGCTCTGGACATTCTGCAGTCTCCTTCCGTTTTGATGGCCATCTCTTTATATTCAAACAGTGAACTTGTATATGTAATTTGAATTTGTATGTGGTGATTGTTATTCTGGTTATGTATGTAAATATGTATATTTTATTTGAAGTCTATAGTAGCTTTGTGCAGGTGACTTCTAGGTCCTAGGTAGCTTGTGTTTGTTGTACTTATATGTTGCTAGTAGCCTTATTATTAGTGATTCAGGATAGGTGTCGTGGGCATTGGATTGGCTTGCGTATTAGAGGGATATAACATGTGTTATCATGACCTAAGAAGTCGAGTGGCGACAGTTAGAATCTATCTTGCCATATTTAAAATCTTCTTATAATTATTTAACTTATATTTGCAAATCATAAATTCTCATATACCCTTTTGAGTATATTTTTTTCCTCAAATAATTGTCATTTAATATTTAATAATTACTAATATTCAGAATATTAAAATTAATAAAAAGTAAACTACTTCTTTCATATATATATATATATATATATATATATATATATATACATATACCCTTTTGAGTATATTTTTTTCCTCAAATAATTGTCATTTAATATTTAATAATTACTAATATTTAGAATATTAAAATTAATAAAAAGTAAACTACTTCTTTCATATATA